>PVJH01013452.1:0-60309 GCA_004026705.1 Nesogale talazaci | reverse complement strand
TTGAACCCAGCAGAGAAGTCGAGTGTAGTAAGGGACAGCGGGTGTGAGAATGGATGAAATGGAGAGCAGGTATGTCTAACCTCTACCTGATAGTGACTAGGTGTGGACTGATGCGGCCTTCATTCTTTCCCCTCTGTCTGAAGTTAGATGAAGTCCGATACTGTCGTGCCATTGCTTCAGTCTCCTACTTCAGCTCTGGTTTTCAATTCGCAAACCTAATGTCACAAAGCAGTTAGTTGACCCTACCCATCACTGAAAGCTATTCTACGATGACATATGATCATCAAATATGTCTTGAAACCCCACCCCCCCACCCCCTAATCAGTTTCACAAAGCATTTGCCCGGCCGAGCGTGTATCTTTGGAGGAAGGAGGCATCTACCTGGCTGCCATTCTCCACACTTCCTGACCCAAAGAAACGTCTAAGTCTGGACTTCTCAATTTTCCTTCGAATTATGATGACCACCCTCTGTTGGAGGCGGGGCAAGCAACTTCCACCAAGTTGATTTAGACGCAAGGTGACCCCTGAGTGTCACAGTAGAACTGTGCTCAATAGAGTTGCCAAAAGCTGCAAAGGCCAGCAAACAGCTTCTCCCCGGTGGCCTCCAGAAAAAAACAGTCTGACTGACATCTTGATGGTAACCCAGTGACATCCATTTTAGACTTCTGACCTCTGGCAGGCTAACATAGTCAGTTTGCTTTAAGCCACTCAATGTGTGAACTTTTGCTACCCCAACAATAGGAAACTAGAACAAATGCGCTTCTCAAGGCAGCCCCTGAGCTTTTCCTGGCCTTCTCTGACACAATGACTAAGGTCCACACACTCAGCAGAAACCCCGGGCCCACTGGTGGGCTTCTCAACACCTCCATCTCTTCTATACCTCCATTGTGCATGGATCCAGTGTCGTAAGGGGATGCTGCTGGTCCCTGGTGTGGGAGAGTACATACGGCACAGTGGCAGATCATGCGGCTCTTTCTGCCATTGGCTTGATAGTGGAGTCCTCTCCCACAAACTCAGCCGCAGCCATGACATCTCACAGTTACCCAGAAGACCACAGGGCTCCGTGTCCCTGTAGCTATAGAGTCAGGAGCGGTAGGCTCAGAGAAGTAAATGTTGGTAGTTAGGGAGCTCAGAGAGGTCGAGGACTACTCAAGGAACAGAGCAAGATGCCAGGAGTCCTGGGAGGAGGATCCTGGTCTCCTAATTTGCCTTGCCGGGCCCTGTAAGCTCCCTGGGCTCTAATTCATTTGCCTCTGACCTTGCACTGCACTTACATCGTTATTTATATCCTTTCTGAATCGTTTTTATGGTAATCCATTCTGTATCATTTTATTTGCTACATTGACATATAGCCTTGATAAATTTTCAAAATAAATGCATCTCTTTTAAACTACTTCCACCCAGACCATAGAAAAAGGTCCCATTTTTCCTTCTGAAAATTTTCTCTTTTTCTTTTTTACCTCTATTCACTCTTTATTTTAATTGGGGGCTCTTAGAGCTCTGGTCACAATCCATACAAATGTTCATGTATCATACACATCTGTACATAAGTTGTCATCATCTTTTTTAAAAAAAATTAAAGTTTTCAAAATACTTTTATTGGGTGCTCTTACATCTCCCTCTTTTTAAATCCTTTTTTTGGGGGGCTCATACAACTCTTATCACAATCCATACATAGATCAGTTGTGTGTCAAGCACATGTGTCCATCCACTGCCCTCATCAATCTTATAACATTTGTTTTCTATCTAAACCCTTGGCTTTGGCTCCTCATTTTTCCCTCCCTCCCTGAAACCTTCCCCCATAAGCCCTTGATAATTTATAAATCACTGTTACTTTATCATATCGTAAACTGTCTCCCTTCACCCACCTCCTCATTGACTGTACCCCAGGGAGGAATCTGTATGTAAAGCTTTGTACTTGGTTCCCCCTTTTACCCCACCTTCCCACCACCCTCCCAGTATTGTCATTCTAATCACTGGTCCTGACGGGATTCTCTGTCCTGGATTCTCTATGTCTCCTATCTCTGCCGGTGTATATCCTCTGGTCTAGCCAAATTTTTATGGTAGAAGTGGGATCATGACAGTGGGAAGGAAGAAACATTGAAGAACTAGAGGAAAGTTGTATGTTTCATCACTGCTACACTACACCCTAACTAGTTTATCTCCTCTCTGTGACTCCTTTGCAAGGAGAAGTCTGTTGCCTACAGGTGGGCTTTGGCTCTCCAAACTGTATTGCCCCACATTTACGCTAATAAAATTTTTAGTTTCTTGATGCCTGATACCTTTGACTTCTCGTGATCATACAGACTGGTGTGCTTCTTCCGTATGGGCTTTGTTGCTTCTGAGTTAGTTGGTCATTTGTTTATTTTCAAACCTTCAAGAACCCAGGTGCTTTATCTCTTGATAGCCAGTCACCAACACCTTTCTTCACCATATTTACTTGTGCATACATTTGTCTTTAGTGATCCCAAAAGGGAAGGTGGGCACACAAGGATATGATTTTATGATCATTGATGCCTGATTCCTGATCCCTTCGGCCCCTTGTGGTCACACAGGCTGGTATGCTTCTTCCATGTGAGCTTTGTTGCTTCTGAGCTAGATGGCCACTTATTTGTCTTCAAGCCTTTAAGATCTCAGATGCTGTATCATTTGAAAGCTGGGAACCTTTCTGAATCTTTTTATCAACTCTTTAACTCAGCATAACCTGTCTCCCCAAGGAAGTCACAGGGTTTTTGAAAACTGGGATCCTGAGTCACCATATTAGATCCATCGCAGTACACAGGACACACTAGAAACCTCACAAGCAGTCAACCTGATTTCTAAGCAAGTGACATAGTGAAGACATTTGAGGTAAAGTCACAGGATGGCGGACCCTTTGAAGAGCTCTCTGCACCTCTTGTGACAGAGCTCAACTCCATCATCTTAGATTGTATGAATGCATACAATATCCCAAGTTCTCGCCTTTATGTTATATACTCTGTCATGTAACAACAATAAAAGAACACTAAACTCACTACCATCGTGTGGATTCTAATGCAAAGATTTGAGTACACACAGAGGCATGTCCATGGTGGCCTGCTTTAAAAAACAAAACAAAGCTATAACATATATTGTGAGTTGAGTGACAGATTATAGAGGAAACCAGTTTTTCATGCAAGAATTCATGCTGTAGTTGTCAGGTACAACAAAGGGAAACACCGCTCCGTCCTGCATCATCTTCACAATTGTTCTTAGTTAGACCCCATTGTGGCCTCCGCTGTGTCCATTCATCTTCTCAAAGGTCTTCCTCTTTTTCTCTGCCCCTTTACTTTGCCAAGCAAGATGTCCGTATCCAGGGATGGATCTCTACTGATAACATATGTGAAGTATGTGAGATGAAGTCTTGCCATTCTTGTTTTTAAGTAGCATCTTCAACGGACTTCTCCCAAGATTTATTTCAAATCATTGATTCCTAGGCCCTCGATGTAATATCACTTACCCTACTTCTTCTATTTGCTTCCTATTTCCATCCCTCCTTCCTTCAATATCCTTTTTGCCATCTGAACTTTGTCCGATGCTGCCTTTTCAACTTAGATGGATAGTTGTTTTAAGGAGTGCATATTACTCTATTATTATCATTCATCACATAGCCCTATCGTCTGATTGAAAATGGATCAGGGACATGCAGGGGTGAGGGGAGGACGGGTGATGAGCTCTGTTCCAAGGCTAAAAGGTGACTAAGTTTTAGTTTTGGGGATTCTATCAATCTCCCATCAATAAGCCTGATCTTATTCTTTAATGACTTTTGAGTGATGTACCACATTTTTCTCTCATCCTATTGAGGATCTTCCAATGTGATCCTCTTAAGAACAGTTAGTAGTGATCACTGGGCACCATCTAGTTCTTCTCATCTGTCACAGGGTCACATGAACCTGGGTTCGCTGGAGAAGAAAAACCAGTGACACATTTATGCATAAGAAAGAAGTTTACATCAAGAGCATGGCCCACATCATTGCAGAAGTGGGTAAGCCTAGTCCAACTCAAGTCCATAGGTCAACTGCTAAACTGGAGACCCTTCCTGATTCATACAACTCCCGGGACAGACAAAGCAGGAAGCAAGCTTGTGGAGGCTGTGTTGAATGAATCCACCGGTCAACAGGCAACATGGCTGCTGATGCAAGTCTCAAGAAGCCAGATTCAGGCAAGCAGGAAGAAGAAAAGAGTGAGTTCTCCATAGAACCAATTTATAGATATGAACTAGGCCATCACCCAAGAGATGCCCTCAAGCTGCAACCTTGTAAAGCATTGCACTTCACCTGAAACTTCATCTGTTGTGGGCAAAGCTTACTGTCAAACTACCAGAGTCCTGGCAAGTGGGCCAAACCATCTAACTATCACAACTGTGTTATCTCTGTGTGTCTGATTTTCTTCACCCTTCTTTCATCTGGGCAATGAAAAGTCAAACAAGGAGGGACCAATCATTTCACCTTAGATGGCCACGCATAAGCTCTTAAGACTCCAGTTGCTACTCACCAAAATAGGATATAGAACATTTTGTTTGTGGACGGTGCTATGCCACATTACTTTTGATGTCCCTTCAAAACTATGACCTTGGCTCCCAGGGTCCAATCATTCATGTCTTGTCTCAGGTGTTTAGTTAAAGTTAAGAAGTTTTCATAACTTTATCCCTTGAGTGCTCTACTATATTAATGGATACATCTGCATAATTTGTAAGTGCATAATGTAGAACTATCCTCCACCACACCTATTTATTTGTGTATGTGTATTTGTGTGAGTATACTTCTATTCTCCTTTATGTACCTGTTGAGCTTGCATGTAAGTCTATATATCCACTCACATATTATTGTTATTAATGTTATTGCAAGATTGTGTATTATACTATTATTTACCCATGGCTCTTACCTCTTGTAATCCTTTTATGTCTTCCTTTGCCTGACTATTGCTCTGCTCATCTCTTCCTTGTTGTATTTTGTCTCTCCCTTGTTTTGCTGCTTTTTTTCTAATTGTTGGTGATGGGTCTATCTTCAAGTTAATGGTTTGACCCTTATGCACCTCTGTCCCTGATAACCATCAAAATGTCTGATTTGGTGTCACAAACTTTTCATCACTTTTTATAACAGTGGCCTCATATGATATTCATTCTCTTTTCATTGGCTAATTTCAGTCAGCTTAATGGCCTCCAAGTACATCCATTTTCTGAAGTGATTCAGTTTCATCTTTACTCTTCATTATTGTATAGTAACCTACTATGTGTGAATTATGATATCATAATCTGTTTAGCAATTTGTCCTTTTATGGACACTTAGATTGTTGCCATCTTTTTGCTATCTTAAACAGTTCTGAAAGAAACATGGGTGTGGAAATTTTTGTCGTGATTCTTTTCTGTAGGATTTATGTTCATTGTTTTTCTAATGTGAACCATCCTTGCATTGAATCAAATCACATTTGATTAGGATGTATTCTTTTTTGGTACATTATTGAAGTTTACTAGGAGTTTGTTAGAAATTTTTGCGTCTATGTTCACAAGGACATTTAACTATATTTTTCTTTTTTATTTATTCTTTTTTAGGGTTTTTTTTTTGTTTTTTTTTAGTAGTGTCTCCCTACCTTTCTTTTGTGTCACAGTTATGCTTACTTTAAAGAACGAATTTGGGCATATTTCCTCTTTTTTCATATTTTGGAACAGTTGAGTGGAATTAGTGTCTGCTCTTCTTAGAATGCTTGGTAGAATTCAAGGGTAAAGCTGTCTTAGTCAAGGTATTTTTGTTGGAAATTTTTATGGCCAGTTCAATATCTTGTTTTGTTATGGATCTGTTTGAATTTTCTTCCAAAGTCTGTGTTAGTTTAAGTAGGGAGTGTTTTTTTCTAGAAATCTGTCTATTTTTCCTGGGTTCTCAAATATGTTACAGTTCTTCATAGTATTCTGTTTCTATTCTTTTTACTTCTGTTAATTTTATGGTTTTTATTTTTTATAAAAGATCATTTTATTGAAGACACTTACAGTTCTTACAGCAATTCATACATCAATTGTATCAAGCACATCTGTACATAGTTTGCCATCATTATTTTCTAAACATTTGACTTCTATTGAGCCCTTCATATCAGCTTCTCTTTTTCCTCTCCCTTGTGACCCCTTGATACATTATAAATTATTATCATTTTCATATGTTATACAAACTGCTATCTCCCTTCCTCCATGATTTCTATTGTTTGTCCCCCTGGGGAGGGGGTGGTCTTTCTCCTGATATTGCTTCTCCCCTTCCTCTTCCTGGATTCCCAGTGCAGTGAGCTCTTATCTCTTATCTGTATCTGTGCACTTGCTCTGGTCTAGCACATAGTAAAAGCCAGTGCAGGGGTCATGATAGTGAGGGGTAAGGAAGTTCCGAGGAACCTGGTTGACTCATCCCTTCCCGGTGACCCCTTTGTGGGGGGATGTCCCATTGTTGAAAGATGGACTTTGGGTCTCTGCTCTGATCCATCTTGTTCTCAACGATATGTTTTTGTTTGTTTGAGGTAGTCTGATGCCTATTACTGATTCCATCAACACCTCATGATCACACAGGCTGGTGTGCTTCTTCCATGTGGGCTTGTTGCTTTCTGCCAGATGGCCCCTTGTTTAACTTCAAGGCTTTAAGACCCCAGACACTATATCTTTTGATAGCTGGACACCATCAGCTTGCTCCACCACATTTACTTCTGCACCCATTTTGTCTTCAGCGAGGCAATGCTTATTTTATTTGTTATTCATGTTATTTGCATCTCTTTTTTCTGTATTAGATTTGCCAGTTGCTTAAAAATTTTATTCACCCTGTAAAGAATGAAATTCTAATCTTAATGATTTTTTTCCTGTCCCATTACTTCTTTTCTTCTGGTGACTATTGGTTTATTTTGCTGCTCTTTCTAAAATTCTTGGAGATATTGGGGTAAAGTATCGCTTTGAGTTTCTTCTTCTTTTTTACATGTGTATTTATTGCTATAACTTACCCTATGAGCACTGCTTTTGCTGTGTCCCAAAGGTTTGGGTATGTTGTTTTCATTCTAGTTTTATTCAAAAGGTTGCTATACTTTATTTCTTCTATTGCTTATTTGTTTTAAAGCAGGATGGTATTCAATTTCTGTGAATTCCCCCTACCTTGGTGTTCCTGTTGTTGATTGTAATTTTATGGTGCTCTGATTTGAGAAAATACTTTGCAGGATTTAATTTAAAAATTTAGAAGTTTGTTTTGCAGCCTAACATATGTTCTATTCTGGTGACTGTTTCATATGCACTAAAAAAGAAAGTACATTGTGTTATACTGCAAATGTCTGTAAGGTCAAGTTGGCTGGTTGTGCTCTTTGGTTCTGTTTCTTTATTGAATTTCTTTCAATTTGTTCTGTCTTTTATAGAAAATGGTATATTAAAATCCCCTTCTACTCTGATAAAGTTGTCTTTTTCTCTCTCCAATCCTTTTAAAGTTTGACTTATGTATTTTGAGACTCTTTCATTGGGTACATAGTTGTTTACTATGGTCATGGTCTCTTGTTCAATGGATCCTTTAACCATTATATTATGTCCTCTCTAGCCTCTTTCTAGTTTTTCTCTCGAAGGCTACTGAGAGTTAATATTGCTGCTTCTGTGTGCTCTTTTTTGATTATCATTTATTTGATTTTCTAAATCTTTGTTAAAGTATTTTTTGTCTGGGTCTAAAATACGTCTTTAGTACAGTGGTTCTCAACCTTCCTAATGCCGCAACCCTTTGATACAGTTCCACACATTATGGTCACCCCAACCATAAAATTATTTTTGTTCCTACTTCATAACTGTAATTTTGCTACTGTTATGAATTGTAATGTAAATGTGCAGGATGTGCAGGATATATTTTCATTGTTACAAATTGAACATAATTAAACATAATTAAAGTACAGTGATTAATCGCAAAACAATATGTACCTGGTACAGATAGGAACTGGAAACATGGGGAATCTAGGACAGATGATCCCTTCAGGACCAGTGTTGAGAATGGTGATACTGGGAGGCTAGAAGGAAGGTGGGGGGGGGAGGGGAACCGATTATAAGGATCTACATATAACCTCCTCCCTGGGGTGTGGACATCAGGGGAGTAGGTGAAGGGAAACAGGGAACAGTATACAATATGACAAAATAGTAATAATTTATAAATTTTCAAAGGTTCATAAGGGAGGGGAGGAGTGGAGAGGAAGGGAAAAATGAGGATCTAATACCAGGCTTAAGTAGAAAGCAAATGTTTTGAAAATAATGATGACAACAAAGGTACAAAGGTGCTTGGCATACAATGGATGGATGGATGGACTGTGATGAGTTGGATGAGCCCCCAGTAAAATGATTTTTAAAATATGTAATTACATATTGTGAAATATTTATGTGTTTTCCGATGGCCTTAGGTGGCCCCTGTGAAAGGGCCATTTAACCCCAAAGGATCACAACCCACAGGTTGAGAACTGCTGCTCTTGTAGATGGACCACTGATGGATCCTATATTCTTATCTTTTTTGCTCCTCTTTGCCTCTTGGAAAAAAATCCCTGGTGCTATCTGCATTGGGCTGTAACCCTCCTGATTGGCATTTCAAGGCCAGCAGCACCTCCTCTGGAGATAGACTGAGTTTTGTCCTCCTGTGATCGGTTACAGCCTCAGAAACTCACAGGGCATCACTATGAGTCAGCATTGACTTGGTGGTAGTGACTTTAGTTTGGGGTTTTTGTCTCTCGACTGGTGTATTTAATCCATGTACATCTGATATACTATTGATAGGTAAGAATTCATTGCTGTCATCTTTGTGGTGCTTCTGGTTTCTTTCTTGCACATACTCATCAGTGCTGAGTGCATTTTTGTGAGTGTTCTTATCCTTTCTTATGTTACTGTTGCTGTCATGTCTGCAAAGTCTTTGTTTGGGGAGTTTGATTATAATATGCCTTAGTGATTTTATTTTAAGGTCCCTCCTATTTGAGGTTGATTATGCTTTCTGCAAGAATATCTTCTCATCTTTCCTGAATGCAAAGAAGTTTTCTTCTGACAAATGTTCATTAACTCTCTCTCTCTCTCTCTCTGCACATCTTCTTGGTTTGGAATTTCAATCACATGTAATTCATTCCTCTTGGTGGTGTCCCCCTATGATTCACAGGCTTTCTTCATTTTTGTTGTTTTTAATCTGGCTGTTCCTTTAACAGATTAGTAATGAATGATTTGTTTTTAATCTTGTCAATTGTTTCTTCCACTGACTCAGTTCTACTCTTTGCCTTTTTAATGCACTATCTCTAAAATTATCTTCTGAATTTCTATTTTCTGACTTCTTAATCTTACTTTTCATTTGCTTTGGCAGTTTGTGTTTGTATTGTATTTTTCTGAGTTCGTGGAGAGTTTTATTTGTGCTTCCCTTGATTTTGTCTGTATTTTTTCTCTCTCTCTCTCTCTCTCTCCCTCCAGCTATTAAGTTTATTATCTGATAGTTCCAAAGAAATTTATTTTTCCAGAAAATTTTATAGTTATGATTTTGGTCAGTGGCTTGAACCACTCCATCTTGTGTCTTTGTGTCTGACATATGGTGACATTACTCCATTCATATTCAATTGCTAATTGTGTGTTGGTGTGTTCTACCCAGGTTTTCTCTGCTTGGATACACCTGAACAAGCAGGGTGGTCTGCTACTGTTTGCTAGTTTGGCAGAACATACTTAGGAGAGGGGAATGTGTACACAATTCTCTGCTCATGATTCATGTAAAACAGAGGAAAGATTGGGCTATTGGTAGCCTCCATCTATCATTGATGAGGTGAGAAAGCAGTGGAGAGGCACCCCTGTCTCATGTGTGACACTGCAGAAAGTTTGGACGTGGACAAAAAGCATATGTTTGGTTAAGCTTTCACCAGGTGGGACAACAGCAACAACCATGGAGAAAGAATACCTTCCACTGTTGTTATTGTAAGCCTTGTTTCTTTGTGTGCTCTTAAATGTTCTGGTGTATATGAAGTCAAGGATAGGCAACTCTATCGAGGCAGTAACTGGATTAATGATTCCTTGGAATTATGGCAGAGGAAGTTGGGGGGAAATGGGAAGCTAATAGCGAGGAGGACAAGAATGAAGAAAACATTCTAAAACTGATTGTCCAACTCTTCTTGATGTGGCTGAACTCTCGGATTGTATTATCTGCCAATCACACTAAGATACATTTTAGAAAAACAGATAAAAGAATGACGGGAAAAGAATAAAATTAGGGAAGGGGGAAGAGAAAGGAGAAAACAAAAGAATACAAAAAGATAACAAAAGGAAACAAGCAAGAGAAAAAAGAAAAGAAAAGGAGATGGGGGTGAGGGGGTAGTAATTAAAAGAGAAAGGAAAAACACTGGGAAGGAGGCAGGATTTTGCACAAGATGGTTGCACTTCCTGCCCGGGATGGAGTTCCCTGGAAGGTGGCTGGGAGGAGGGTATCTGGTTCCAGGAGTTCCTGAAGGCCTCCAAGGCGACTGGAGGCACTTGTTCCTGGAAGAAGCCAGTCTAGAGGATGGCTTGTGCAAAGCATCTGGTCCTGGAAGGAATCCCTGTCAGCCTGGGCAGCTGCAGGTGGCCAAGGGCCTGTTGTGGCGCTGTGTATTCTGCCTGCATAAGGAGGCAGAGAATGAACACGTGCCTTCAAATGAGGGATGGCTTAAAGTTGGTGCCTGATCCATCTGGGTGTGCTGCCAATGTGGGGAGCGGCAGTGTAGAGGTGTTCTTTCTCCAAACACCGTGCGGCTGGGGCTGGAGGCTGATTACACTAGGGATTATAGGGAGGGTGTGAAAGACATGACCACACTGTCTGGGCACCAGCTACTGCTTTGGGCACTGGTTCAGTCCTGGATACATGGAGTTAATCATCAGAAGTATCGTGATCAGAAGTAGCTTGTAAACATTCAAAATGGCCCCACTGTTCTGTCTGTCTCCCTCTTCACTGTTTCCATTCAGCTTCTCTTTCTCATAGTATTTGTTTTGCTTCTTTATTCCTTTGTTTGAAGCTCAAGACACTGGGATTATCATCTGTGTCTATTGTGGCAGTCATGTGCTTATGTTAATTTTATAATTGAAATATAGGGGTGGAGTCTAGCCTATTAATCTGGAGATAGCCTTTGAGTAGCCAATGAGGCCTCTATGTGGGCATGGTTTTCTCCTGAGAGTTCTGGGAAATCTCGTGACATTTCCCTCGTGAAGATGAGAAGCTATCTTCCCCCGTTGTTGGGAATTAGTCTCAGAGACGATGAATCACGGAAAAGACAAGATGGTAGCCTCCAAGAAGTTGGAGAAGCCGGCGGAGAGACCACACGGCTTTGCCCTGATGGAGGCAGACCTCTGAAGCTGGAGTGACATGCTGTTGATGGACTCTGAGCCCTGGAAGTGAGGAGCTATGGGGAGACCCCTTCCAGCACCGGGATTCTGCACCCACTGACCTGTGACTTCTTGAGTCGGAAGGAGACTTTATAGACTGATTTCAGGCATATGGGTTAGTATCGGACTTATGACTTTGAACTGAACTGGGCTGGGATGCCTTCTCAGTGTCACATTCCTTTTGTATATAAACCCTTTCCTTATATTGATATGCGTGTCCTTGAATTTGTTCCTCTAGTCTACTTGGACTAACACATCTATTTAATTTGGTTTCTGGTGCCTCTGTTTATAGAAGGTCTAGATAGCTTGTCTGTCTATCTTTCCAGAAGTCCTGGTGACCTACTTCTAAAAAGCAAAAATGGATCCTAAAAAAAAAAAAAAAAATCCATGGACCACCTTATTGATCCAGCTCTCCTTTGACATCCTTGGGAGCGCCATGAGTCAGAATCAACCCTTTGGTATCTGTTATGGATTTTGGGGGTATAATCTAGAATCAAATATTAGAATCATGTAAACCTAAGGTGAGAAAGTGCTCTAGATAAACCATCCTTTGACTTTATATTTATATTAAAGTTTCCTCTTGCCAATATTTCCTTTGAAGTCCCCTGTCGTTAGTGTAGACCTTGAGGAAGCGGGGGGACGCTAAGATCGTGTCTTGAGTCTGAGCGAAGAGCCTAGTCTTCATCTTCTGGGACGACTCTTGTCATCCTCAGCCATGGACTTCCCTTTTCAGCTCCTTGTTGCCCAGCTTGCTGAGCACAGTGCTTGCTGTGATGGACAGTGGAGCAAAGCCAGCTGTGTGTACAGGGCTGAGCAATGCAAGTCAGGACATCGTGAGCGGAATGGCATTCATGACGTTATTATTTTATTTTATTTACTTTAGGAACTGATCTCAGGTTTTTTGTATTCATTTATTTTTTAGATCATTTTGGGGGGGGGCTCTTATAACAATCATATCAACCACATTTGTGCATATGTTGTCATTCTTTTCTTTTTTCAATATCAAATTACAGATTATTTGGTGTCGATTTTTTTCAACGGATTGAATAGTAGCCACTTTATTATTCACTTTGGCTAGCAAAGTCCATAATTTAATTTTAGTTAAGTGTATGCAGTGTTGACACTTATACTGTTTACAGTAAAGCAAAGCTAATATTTCAATCCTTTAGCATATTTTCATTATTTGCTTACATAATTAAAATTTAAGTAACACACTGCATAAAATCCATGGTCACTTTATCTCTTTGGTTTAATTTAAAAATAAGTATGTAGACACATAGAAATCCTGAGTGGATGCCTCTTAACTTCTTGCTTCCTCTGCTTATTTAGTGTTGGTTTTTGGGGGGGGATTTGTTTTGTTTAAATCATTTTATTGGGGGCTCGTACAGCCCTAATCACAAGCCGTACATCCATCCATTGTGTCAAGCACATTTGTACATTTGTTGCCATCATCATTTTAGAAGCATTTTCTTTCTATTTGAGTCCTTGGTTTCAGCTCCTCTTTTTTTTTTCTCTCCTTCCCCCACTCTCCTGAACCTTTCATTTACAAGTGATTGTTATATTGTTATGTATAGGACTTACACCATCCACTGTCCCCCTTCACCCACATTTCTATTGTTCATCCCATGAGGGGGGTAGGAAATCAATGTGATCAGTTCCCCCTTTCTCCTCCTTCTCCCCCTACTTTCCCCACACCCTCCTAGTATCTGACATATTTTCAAATGGTGGGAATAGCAAATACTCTTGTGACAGCATTTGGTGGGTTGGTGAGAGAAGAGGACAATGGCTCAAAGAATACCCTTCAGGAAGGGACTTGGAACTCAGACTCTGACTCTCAGACTAACTGATTTTAGAGATGTTTCTTTCACTTCCTTTTCTCACCTTAAAGTTACATGACCAGAGAAGGAGACCTTGAGGTCTCACTTCTCGTTCTTATAGCCTACCACTTTCTAAATAAGGAGAAAGGAGTGTGGTGACAACAGGCTGGTCTGTTCACTAAAGGAGAGAGAGCCAATGAAAGCAAGCGAAGTTCTCAATGAGACGGATTCACACAAGAGCCTTACAATGGACCCTCACAGAGCAATGGCTGTGAAGGTGGCACTGGGCAGGCAATGTTTCCTTCTGAATTGGAGTTGGCGACTAACAGTAACCATGATAATGAGTAACAGGTATAGAATGTCTCCATGGACCAGGGCGCTATTTTAAGTGCTTTATATATTTAGTTCATCAAATGGCACAATGAGACCGAGGTGCAGGTAATGTTACAGATGAGGGAGCTGAGACTCAGAAGAATAAATATGGTTACATATCTAGTAAGTGATGCAGCCAGGATTTGAACCCAGACAACTTGGGATGGCTACAGCTGACGTTGAACCTCTGTGAAGAGTCTGAGGTGCTGTGACATCTGGCAGTCCTGCAGGAGCAGAGTCCAGCTGTTGGGTTCCCAGGGCGGTGGACTGGCTCAAGACACAAGAGCAGAGGCCAGTGGGGAGATAGGGGTTGGGGTAGGAGGCAGCTAGTTACCCTTCTGTTTAGGGCATACACATACCTTGCTGATTAGCAACGATGGGAAAGGAAACACACAGAAAGGGGCCTTGACAGCTTAATGGGGTTTTAGAAAAATACACATCTATATTTTTAAACTTTTTTTTCCATTCGAACATTTTTAGCTTCAAGTTCTGGACTGAAATAGAAACGGTCTTAGATAACTCTTCATACTTAGGCTTCCACATTTGGAAAAGTTCTTGGCCTGGCTGGGGAGCTTAGAGAAAGAGTAAGTTGAGCATAACTTCTTGAGCAAGGTAGCTGCTTAACTGGTATTGGATGGATGGATGGATGATAGATAGATAGATAGATAGATAGATAGATAGATAGATAGATAGATAGGAGAAAGAAGTAATATAGTGAGAAAGCATGAATCATATTTACCATTGAGTATATCCTGGGAGTCAAGAGTATATCCTTCAGGATCATTACATTACTGGCTTGCCAATGATCAGACCTCAGATCACAGAGAACTAATGGTCTTCCTACAGCCACCAAGGGCTGGCCTTTTAGACACAGTTTAAGCCAAGCCTTCCCAGTTCATTCCAATCTGCTAGCCCCTGTTCACCTATGGCTTGTAGCTACGTTAGAGCTCACGACTTCTGAAACAGGCTGTGGCGTGGCCTGGGTTCTCGCCCCTCCCCCATTCCCAGCCATTCTCTAAGACAGAAGACAGAAAGAGAAATACTTGAATTACCACCTTCTCTTGCAAATCACATACCAGGGGATATCATTTTACATGATGTGAGGTCGGAGGAGGACTTCTCACCAGAGGAAATGGGGAACATTTTCTTTGCCCAGAACTCTTCTGCCTGGAATTCCAATCCACCATTTGGAAGTGCAAAAAACAAAATAAGCAACAACAGCAAACAACCATCACGCCACTTGCAGAACAAAAGCTTTGAGGGAAACATGTCAGAACAGAAGTTGGGTGTCCAATGGTCTCCTTAAACGGCCATACAAGCCCTGGGCTCCTTCCTCCTCTCGGCCTCCTTTCAGCCTCCTCTTCTTCTTCCTTCCACTTCTACTGCTTCATCCACTTCCTCTTCTTCTCCTCCTTTTTTTTTGGTGAAAATGTACACAACAAAGCACAGACCTACTCAACAATTCCTACATGTACAGTTCAATGGCATTCGGATATACCTGCTTCACCTGTGCCACGTGGTCACGGTCTCTGCTCATCTTGTGTCATCACCGTTACCTTGACTCTCCTCCTCTCAAAGTTCTCATCAGTGGTTTAGAGTTCCTGTGTGTGTTCGATTTTACATAGATCTTATTTTGAAGAGAGCACTGTCCAGGCTGAAAAGCTTGATGTAGTGAGCTAAGGGATGACCCAGCTTAAAGAGGACATTCGTAGGATAGTTTTGCTTGAAAGTTGAAGAATTCCTTCAGGATAGATGATTCAAAGTTCTGCCCATTTATTTAGATGTAGTTAGTCTGGTTTCCATAGGAATGGGAAGTCTATACCACAGTTCTTCCATATTTTGACAAGCTACTCCCTCCAAAACTTTAAGAACAGTAGCTGGTCACCAACTATTTATGGTCTCATAACAAATGAAATCGTATTTGGAAGCAATTAGGTCAGCTGTCCATTTTCTGGTCTCAGGCCTCTGTTTTCTTCTAGTGCTCGAGGGGAATAGAGACCAATTGTTTATCTTGGCCGGCCTTTGAAAGCTTATAAAATCCCAGGCACTGATCACCAAACTGGAAAATAAACAATGATTTTGACTACCTGGAACCCAAGGAAATGCATCCTGAAAGGTGTTCTGTAGTACGTAAGTATCATCCCGGATAGTCTTCCTCCATCCCTCCGGTGACCCTGCCTCTCGACCATGATGAGTGGGTCCGAGGAGAACTCTGCCTTGCTGGATTTCAGTGACTGCTTCTTCTGAAACAGCACTGGGTTTTGCAGCTGTCTATAAAGCACCGCTAGGTGCAATTGAGCCTCTAGAGTTTCAGCTTGAAGTAGAATGTATTACCCATTGACACCATCCAGAAATCCCAAAGAAATACTCTAGTCTCTTCAAGGTTGACAAAGGATTCCTTTGCTCTAGTTTCTGTTTTGTGCCGCCAACTTGCTTTATCTTTGTAGTCAGAGAAACTGCTTGATTTTACTCCTGGAATATCATGTTCCTAAAGGAAGCAAATCCAGCTGGGATAGTGCCTGATTGCTACTCTGTGTTAGCCTTGTGAACCGTGGGTGCCATCTATGAACTCCTTGAGCTTCAACTGTAAAATGGCAATATTCATCTCCCTGCCGCAGGCTTGTATGCAAGGTGGCACATGGTCACGTGTGTCACATGCATGTGGTGATGCATGTAATGGCTTAGACAGGTACTGAGAACTATGAGGAGTTCCTTTGACATCCTGGTAGCTTTTCCTTTCTTCTTTCCTCCTCCCTCTCTCCCTTCCTTCTTACCTTTCAAGTTCATGTACTTCTTGTCAGCACTGGTTTGTCTCCAGAGGGGATAAATCACCCTTGCATTAATAAAACTAGAATGGCCTTTTCTCCTCAATTTCATCCCCTCCTATAGCTTTCCGGAGACATCTCCCCCTAGAACAGTGCTTCTCAACCTTCTTAATGCCATGGCCCTTTCATAAAGTCCCTCCTGTGGTGGGGAGCCCTCAACCATAAAATTATTTTTGCTGCTACTTCATAACTGTAATTTTGCTACTGTTATGAATCGGGCAACCCCTGTGAAAGGGTCGTATGACCCCTAAAGGGGTTGTGACCCACAGATTGAGAACTGCTGCTCTAGAGGTTCTTCCTCTTCCTTCCAAAGAAGGAAAACATTTGATAAACATATTTGTCTGCCTCAATATCACTGAGGGAGAGTAAGAAACTGGCATCATAAAGATCACTACCTTCAGCAAATGATAACCGTTAATAAGCCTCAGATGCTTTCTTGGCAAAGTCAACCTAGTAGCTTAGGAAGGCGTGCCCTTTCGATGCTGTGTGTGAGCGAGTGCAATGGAAGCTCTTGTCCCTGGAAGCCTGCCCTCAAAGGGAAGAGGAAAGGAAAAGCCAGCAAGGCCGAGCTAGCATTCCGTTCAAGCAGTCTATTCTGGGAATCTGGGGAGGCAAGCTTCTGAGAGCCTTCCTTACCAGAGAGGGAACAGGTCTCAACAGTCCTTGGAAACACGACCCCCTTGTCTCTACTGAGATTGTCTCTAAATGCCTCCTTTGCTTTAACCAGTCCCAGTTCTCTCTCTCGGCAAAAACCCTAGGGACTTCACAAAAGGCATTGTGGAGTATTTGCATGGAAGGCCCTACCCAACCCCCACCCCTCCTCCTCTGAGGACAGCTCAGTGCCATCTCAGGCTGCTTAGACTCCCCCGCTGACCTATCACAGAAGGGCAGAGGGCAAAGGGCAGAGGGTAGAGGGCAGAAAATAACTTATGAGAACCAAAACCAAAACCCCATTGGAACCGCAAATGGAAATGGTTCAGGGAAAATGGGATGTTTGGGCTATTAATAAAGATGTGTGTGGCTCAGCCCCTTCTCCCAGGGAGCAGGCCTGGCCGACTCATGGCTAGCCATGTGTTTTCTTGGGAAGGATCCAATTTGCCAACTTGTCAGGTAAAATGCACTTGCAGAGCCTTTTCAGTCTCTGTATTCACACACACGTACACACACACACACACACACACACACACACATACACTTTTTTTTTTGGTCACCCAGGTCTTCCAAATGCTGTCCTATCTTTAACCCTGGTTGGTCCTAATATAAGGGAAGATGGCCTAAGAGCAAAATGATAGAGGTTTAACTCTGGTAGCCACCAGTCTGGACAAGGTCTCAGATCTAAGTAACTATGGCTTTGACTTACGCTATAGGACCCAGAGATGAGGGGAGCCCCAGGGCCTGTACTGGAATCCCATCAGGACATTTACCTGCTTCCAGATTGGTGGGGAAAGCTTCTGAAGCTTTTACTCCATGTTTGTCTGCTTCCTGCACACGGCGTCATTCAGTATCCTGTGGATTCACAACGTTCTGACTCCTTGTTTACATTTCCCACCCCTTCTTTCCTTTTCACCCCATCCCCATTTCCTGCCCCTGCATCAGGACAAGCACTAGGGAATATTCGGGAATGGCCTGAGCCCAAAGAGCCAACTTTCTCTCCCTCCTCACGCCTTGGACAAGTGCATGTGAACCAACCAGCACCTCTCAGCCAGGATGGAACCCTGAGTCACACACTCATAACTGAGGCGCAGAGCGGGAGGGCTCCACCCTCCACCCAGGGTCACCAAGTCCTGCCCACTGCCTGCAGACAGAGAAGGGGCTGCATCGTTGCATCGATGCATTGCCTAGATGAGCTGTGTAGATGCGTTGTGTAGATGAGCTGCGTAGATGCGTTGCATAGCTGTGTTGTATAGACGAGGTTACTGACACAGTGAGCATCTCTATCTGGAGCAAATTCACTTTCTCTGCCCAGATGATGAATTCCCTTGTCCCTTGAGCGCGTAGGTGCCCCAGGACTTGTCCTGGGTCTCCAGGGACCCTCCAGTTTCTCAGTCGCCACCTCATACCCCTAGAACCAAATTGGCGGGCACAATGAAGGCCCAGCTCCTAGCCTGGTCATCTCAACCACATGAAACTCAATCAGGGACCACGGTGCTCTGAATTTTATTTGTGAGCAATGCGTTTTTACTTAGCATAATCAGGAGGTCAGGTTCCATTTAAATACCCCATGAGGTCTGGAGAGGCAATGGGGCATATTAGGAACCAAGCTGGGCTGACCTTGTTACTAACTTCAGCTCTGCCTTTTGCAAATTGGATATTTGGCCTTAGGTAATACATTCAACTTCTTAGAACCTCAGTCTCCTTCTCTACCCAACGAAGATGAGACTACAGACCCCCTCACAGAGTTGTTCTGAAAGTCTCTTAAAACCTCAAGTGTTATATAGATATTACTGTTTAGTTCCATACCCCTCTCATCTCACAGACAACCAGAAGCAGCAGGGACTGCCCTGCTTTGCAAATGATAGCTATGTGCTTTTCTCATCATTGAGTCCGCAATAGCTAGCAAAGCTGGGAGGAGCCCTGGTGGTTGCAATCCAGAAGGTCAACAGTTCAAAAGCCCCAGCCACCGCTCAGGAGAAAGTTGGGGCTTTCTACTCCCATGAAGAGGTAAGAGTCTTAGAAACTTTCAGAGGCGGTTCTACCCTGTCCTATAGGGTCTTTATGAGTCAGCGTCAACTCAATGGCAGTGGGCTAAGTGAGAGCAAAGCTTTGAAATGCCCCTTGGGAGTCGGATGAACAGTTTACACTTAGCCAGCAGCTGGAAGGTTGGCAGTTCAAATCCATCCACTTAACAAAGACCTGGTGATCTACTTCTATATCAGTTTTACCTTACAGATCAGACTAGACCAGAAAATGTGCTACAGATAAGAACTCAGAGCACAGGGAATCCAGAATAGACACCCCCCACCCCCAGGACTAGCAATGAGAATAGAGATACCAGGGGAAGAAGGAGAAGATGGGGGTGGGGGGAGAGGAAGGGGAAATCAATTGCAAGGATCAACATATAGCCCCATCCCAGGGGGGCTGGCAACAGAAAAGTGAGTTCAGAGTGACAGAGGATGATGTAAGATATGAAAATACCCAAAGCCCATTAAGTGGGCAACTGGATGTGCCTTCATAGAAGATCCAGGGAGGGGACGAGGCGGTCAGAGTGCAATGTCGTGATGATAAAACATGCACCTTTCCTCTAGTTCTTGAATACTTCCCCCACTCCCCCACTATCATGTTCTCAGTTCTACCTTGCAAATCCATCGGTACCGGAGGATGTACATTGGTACAGCTAGGAACTGGAAGCATAGGGAATCCAGGCCAGAAGAACCCCTTAGGACCATTGGTGAGAGGGGTGATAATGGGAGGGTGGAAGGAAGGTGGGGTAGAAAGACAGAACAGATTGTAAGGATCTGCATATGGCCTCCGCCCTGGGGAATGGACATCGGAGACATGGGTGGAAGGGGACATCAGATGGTGTAAGATAGGACAAAATAATGATAATTTATAAATTATCAAGGGCTCATGGGGGAGTGGAGAGCAGGGAGGGAGAGAAAAATTGAGGAGTGAATAATGGGGGCTCAAGTGGAAGGCAAATGTTTTGAGAACGACGAGGAAAACAAATGTACAAAAGTACTTGACACAATAGATGTATGTATGGATTGTGATGAGAGCTGTATGAGCCCTCCAATACAATGATTTAAAAAAAAATTTTTTTAAATACTTTATAATTTATCAAGGGTTCATGAAGGAGGGAGGGGGGAATAGAGAGCTGATATTAAGGGCTCAAGTAGAAAGAAAATGCTTTGAAAATGATGCTGTCAACATGTACAAATGTGCTTGACACAATGGATGAATATATGGCTTGTGATAAGAGATATAAGATCCTCCAATAAAAGCATTTAATAATTAATGAATAAATATAGCCATTGAAAACCACATGAAATGCATTTATCCTCTGATATGACAGCTGATATCCAAAATATTTATAAAGTAGAGAGAGAGTGCTTATTTATTCCTACTATTTCAATTTCCCCAATACCTTTTGATCTGAAATTGTTGTTGATCCTGGCAGTGATTGGGCTTCTATGACCTAGGCTGCAAAAAGTTTCTAGGTTGGTTCAGAGCTAGAATTTAGATCAGAAACATTATACTGGGCCTCATAGTGTGGCTTCAAGCCCCTGAAAGATGTCAGGGTAAGTGACTCTCAAGTCTCCTCATGACAGACAACATAACAGAAGCAACTTGGCCATAGTAACCAGGGTGTCCTTTGCATGTCTGTAGCAACTAACCCCCAAACACCTAACCTATAAGATATAGTCAGCTGAGCCCCGGTGGCATAGTGGTTGAGTGCGGGACTGTGGCCCACGGGTTTGGCAGTTCAAATCCAGCAGCAGCTCTCCAGGAGCAAGGCTAGATAGCTCTCATGGCCACCCTATGCCTATCAGAGTAGACCTGCACCTCTTAACATCTTTAGTGGCTATGGTGTAAGGAAGGTGATCTTCAGGGTGAGTTCAAATCTCATACCTGTTCATTAATAGGCAGGAGCTTAATCATCAGTACTACCTAGAGACTCCTGCCCCAGTAACCAAACCCAAACTCATCACCCCAAAGCCAATTCTGACTCATGGTCAAAAGTGAACTCACAGTAATCCATTAGGCTTCACGTAGACTTGCCTCTGTGGGTCTCCAAGATGGCAACCCGCTATGCCAAGGGGGTCCCTTTCTTAGTTTCCAGCACAGTGTCAGGATCTTCCCTTGTCTTCCTCAACACACACACACACACACATCTGATGGGGTAGCTTCTGCAATAGCCCTCATATTACAGGCATAGACCCTGAGTCTGAGAGAGAATAAACAGTCAGCGCTCGCTGTCCTTAAAGCACAAGCACTTTAACAGATGTTCTTGCAGTGAGTCACTCTGCAGAGCCACAGAACCAGTCCCACGATCCTAGATTGCCCACCCCGAATGCCCTTGTCTTCAGAGCCTGCTATTTGTGCCGACTTCTCCATTCCTCCAAAGTTTGGGATACTCACAGCCATATTTCCATCCACCCATACTTTCCACTGCCCCAGAGGCCCTTTCCTAGGTCAGGAAAAGAGTTTAGGAGGGCTGGCATTTAACATGGGCCCAAGCATGTCTGCTCGAGCCTGAACAGGCGATTCACTTGCACCACAGGGACTCGGCTACATTAATAACAGTTGCCTTAGGGGAGGGTAAAACCGCCTAATCTTGAAAGCTTTCGAACTGGTACAGGTTTGGATCAGTAAGGAGACAGCTGAGACCAACGTCGAAGTGATGGATTAGCTCCTGGTTCTCAGCCTCATCAGACCTCGTGTGTTTCCTTTTATTACACTGGAGTGAAATTCATAAATAGATCATTTTAAAAAATCAATGTGAAGCCTTAGTGATGGCATGAATGGATAAATAAAAGAAACGATTACTATAATTCAGAGACATGAATATGTCTCATACAAATGCCCAGTCACCTCCGGAACACACAAGGAGAGAGATTTGGATCTCCTTAAGAGATAGCTGTGAATGCAAAAGCTACGATTGCGGATGGAGGTGCTATGTTCAGGAGGAAAGTGGCCGACAGGGAAGTCACTTTACAAAAGGAATGAGCAACTGTTAATAAAGTGATGCCTAAAACAGAACACACTTACACTTCAACAGGCACAGAAGTTGTATTTCTGGTGGGGAAGGGAGGAATAGATATCTATTCAAAGTATTGTCTGTTGTTCTATGGCTTGTATGTTACTGTGATGCAGGAAACAAATTATCTCTAATTCCAACAGGTCTCAAAGGAGGCACAGATTTCAGTGGAGCTTTTGGTGAAAGACAGAGTCAGCAGTAGGAAGACGTGTCCCACTTCTGAGGGATCAGTCTCTGATAGCCTTGTGGATCGCATGGGAGATAGTCTGAGGGAGTGTCCAAGGATGAGGCCCCTTCAGTGGACAGGCCCTCAAATGATGACAGAGGAAGAACTGACTCCCCTAAGTAGAATGGACCTTGGGGGTGGGGGGTGGGGCAAAGCTTCCAGCACCTTCATTTGCTTACGTGGTACAAGTCAAAACAAACAAACAAAAAATCCAAATGCCCATCAACTACCAGAATGTGGAATGGCTGAAACTGGAAGTCATCAGAACTGAACTGGAACTCTAAAAACTGAAGACCAGTCATCAGTGAACTGAAAGGCGGTGGGACTGGCCATTTTGAATCGGCCACGCACCTGGATTCCTGCGTCAAAGGTCACAAATGAGAGCGGAATGGTATCTCATTCATTGTCAAAAAATATTCCAAGATCAGCCTTAAAGTGGAAGTCTATTTTGATAGGATATTATCCATACACCTACAAGCAAGGCCAGTTAATATGATTATTATCCAAATGTATGCACCAACTACCTAAATTTAGAAACAGTTGCAAGAATAGATTTGACACTCTGAACAATATGCCGGGATGTTTCCATGAACAGATGCAACCCTGGAAATGTTCACTCATCTATGCCAGGTATTTTGCCACCTGATGGGACGAGGTCCATGTCTGTGCCACTGCAATCGAATTTAAAAAATTTTGAACACTAGCCTCAACGTTACATGAAATTCAGGAAGCCTTGCAGCAGCAGTACCTTGGCAGGAGCTGCCAGAGGTTCAGGCAGGATTGAGAAGAGGCTGTAAAACATGGAATATTATTGCTGATGTCAGATGGATCCTGGCTGAAAGCAGAGACTACTGGGAAGATGCTATTTGTGCTTTATTGATGACGCAGAGATATGTGATACATATGGGTGTCAGAACCAATTATGGATAACATTTTGAAGACGGGTAATTCCAGAAGACTTCACTGTGCTCGTGTGGAACGTCTACATACATCAGGAGGCAATTCTGCAAACAGAACAAGAGCATGCTCAACTACAACAGATATACACTTCCCTGGGGGAGGGGGAGCGGATAGCATGGATGACTGTATAACCCCACTCAGTGGGATCCAACAGCAGAATCTTATCTGAATGGATATATTAGATTGTTTAAGATATGGAAAAATAATTATAGGGAAAAAAGAAATCATAATGATAAGGGTTCGCAGGGGGTAGGATGGTGAAGGAAAGGGATAAAAGGGAGTTGACATCAAAGAATTAAGAAGAAAGGAAACGGTTTGAAATGGATTGTGGTAGCAATTGTACATTATTGTTTGGTGTGATTAAACTATAGAATGTTACGATATCTCCAAGAGCTCCCAATAAAATGATAAATTAATAATAAAAAAGAAAAGTGGAAAGAAAATGTTTTGAGAATGATGCTAGCAGCAAATGTACAAATGTGCTTGACACAATGGATGGAAGGATGGATGGATTGTGATAAGAGTTGTACGAGTCACCAATAAAATGATTCTTAAGGAAAATAAATAATGATAATAAGACAAGTAGAAAGAAAATGTTTTGAGAATGATGATGGCATCAAATGTGTAAATGTGCTTGACACAATGGATGGATGGATGCATGGATGGATGGATGGTGATAAGAGTTGTATGAGCCCCCAATAAAGTGATTTTTTTGAAAAAAGAAGAAGAGATAAAGAAAAAAAATATACACACCTCACTGACAACAAGTCATTTCTGACTCACAGAGACTAAGTGTTTTAAATCAGGAAAGGTGTAGGTCAGGGATTTATTCTGTTACCATATTTATGTGTACTGTAGTTGAGCAAGTAACCCCCCAAACTAGACGATATGAAGAAAAAATTCAGAATCAGCATTAGCAGAGAGCTGACAATCGACTTGCAATAGGCTGTAAAAGCTCATTAGCATGTTTGCTGGCTGAAAGTGAAGAGGCAGTCTGCGGTATGGATTGCACCTCAATGCAAAGAGCACAGAAACCTCAAGCTGGACCTGTGAGCAGCAAGAGGACAAATGGATGGACGTTGTCAAGGACTCTGTTTCACTCGAGTGCACAATCAGCACTCCTGAACGCAGCAGGCAAGAATGAATCAAACGACTTACTGCGTTGTGTGAATCAGTTGCACAAGACCTCGGAGCCGAGATGTCACTCTGAGGACTAGGGTGTTTCTCACCCAAACCATGATTTCTTCAGCCCCCTCACAGGCCTGTGGAAGCCGGACAATAGATCAAGAAGACCAGAGAAGATTGGAAGCACTTACATTCTAGTATTGGGGAAGAATGCTGAGATTACCACGAACTTCCAAAAGAATAACCAACTATGCCTCAGGATAAGCAAAACCAGAATGTTCCTTACAAGCTGAGACTGTGAGATTTCTTCTAACATACCTTGGAACTAGTATCGGGGTGACCAGTGTCTGGAAAAGAGCATCTTGCATGGTGAAGTAGAGGGCCAGTGAAAAAGAGGAAGACCCTCAAGGACACGGATTGGGGCCTGGGCTACAACAGTCGACGCACAGATAATCATGGTGAGGAGGGTGCAGCACCTGCTGGGTCTCCGTTTTGCTCTGGTTCATACAATGTCACGTTGAGGAGGCTCTGACTCCAGGGAGCCTGACCTGAAACCACACACACACACACACACACACACACACACACACACACACATCATCTGTGGTACATATTACATATGGAGTTGAGATACATATATGTGTATATATAGTTGAAGCCTCCTCTTATGTGTGTATAGCATGTTTTAAACCCATGTGTATACATCTCATTGCCACTATGTTGATTCTCACTCACAGTTAAAGGTTTCGGACGCATAAAACTATAGCCAGAGTGAGTTTTTAATACATTTATAATGGCCCAAGGGCTCAATAGAAAGTATATGTCTATAAAAGAAGAATGGTAATATATGTACAAAAATCTGACACAATTGATGCATGGACTGTAACAAGAATTGTAAGCGCCCCCATGAAATGATCTTAAGAAGCAAACAAAAACAATGAGACTCACTGGAAAGAAGACTGGACTGGGGGCATGTCTTCACTGAGTGAGACGCCCATGTGCTCTAGGATGCCAGCAATCCTGCCCCCTGCCCTCCCCCACCCCCAGCAATGAGAGTGCCCTAAAACTGCCAGACTCTTCAGGTGATAATTTTGCCTCTTTGAGAACCCCTTAGTTAGAGCAGAATTCCAGGCCCACTCCTGCCCAGCTCCCTCCTCAGCAAACGTCTACAGAAAATATATGAAACTTCAGGTCCCGGGCTTGGAACAGAACTATGGTGAAGCTGGGGAAGGGTGGTAGGAGCCAGGGTTGTCTCAGTACCTAAGGGAGAGATACAGGCCATGCTTTGCAGCTATTCTGCCCTTGGCAGGAGATTGGAGTCAAAGCCACTCCCATGACAGTCAAGTGGCATCACTCATGCCTCCCAAGGAACAGCAATTCATCCCAGACCGGGTCAACCTTGAATTTTCAGGTAGAGGATCTGCCAGAGGGAGTAAAAAAGCATGCCTCTTCTCTCCGCTTGGCCGAGTCCAACCACGCTTAGGATAATGTGAGAAAATCTATGTTTGCAAAGATGTCGACTTTTTAAAAAAGCATTCAAGTAATCATCAGGGTAAGCAATCAGAACTTTCTTCCATTGCCTCACATTCTTTTATAGTTCAGTGTGGGGTTTATTTTAACCCTCCATGCCACCAGAGCATCTTGTTGTTGTTGTTGTTGAGATTGTTGTTGTGTTTATTAGGCACCCTTGGGCCCCTTCTGATTCACAGCAACTATTACATAGAACAGAACAAAGACAGTTCGGCTGCCACCTGTCGGTTATAGTAGCCAGGGTGTCGACCCATCTTTTGAGGGACTCCTTATGTTTTGCTGATCCTCAACTTTATCTGCCATGACGTCTTTATCTGAAGCTGGTCCTTTCTGATAACATGTCCAAATTTAGTCTCACCCTCCTTGCTTCTAAGGAGCATTTTGCCGTGGCTTCTTCCAAGATAACTTTTCTTTCATTCTATGCTAGTCCATCGTCATGTCAATATTCTTCAATTGCACCCCTTCTATTTACACAGATGTAATCAACTGGCTTTCTGTGTTCCACACCCTGTGCGGTCCAAAGCAAGCACACAAAAAAGGATATTTGCATTGAATAAGTCATTAGCCATAATTCTATCGTGCACCTCTCGCATTGTTCCTTTTACCGAGGCCATTTTTTCCAACTGTTGATCCTTCCTGTTTGTTTTCAACGTTTATATTCTACTCACTAGTTATTGTCAATGGATCGTGATGGCACATGTGCTCAAATGTCAAACCGCAGCAATTGGCATGCTTCTTTAATTTTTTTTTATGATTGACATTAGTGGTTTGTGTGCACAATTGAATTTCACTGGGAAGTCTTACTAACCCTCTCCATCCACAGTCCTGTTCTTGTCCATTCAGGGTTAATATTGTTTCCAAACTGCAAAGAATATTTAAAATAAATGTGATTTCAGTCCCTGAAGGATGCCAAGAGAGAAAATATCAAAGTGGATGTCAGAAGAGGCTCTTGATTGTAGAGCAGCTACAGCAAGTGGGGAAATGATGACATCAAAGAAACTCTCCCAGGACAGCTCAAGAAGAAGAAAAAAATTCTAGTACAATGTGCAAAGAGACCTGGAGTTGCAAATCCAACAAGGAAGGACACAGGTAGCATTTCTTAAGCTGAAAGAACTGAAGAAAAAAAAATCAATCTTAAATTCCGATATTCAAGGACTCCAAGGACAAACTATTGAACTCTGTAGGAAACACCAGAGGTCAATGGAAGGAATACATGGTCACGTTACCTAAAAGAACTAAGTCGCATTCACCCATTTCAAATGTAGCATCTGATCAAGAACCAGTGATGCTGAAGGAAGATGTCCCAATTGCATTGAGGAATTCGACAAAGAACAAGAGACTATTGTGTAGTGTTAGATCAAGAAAGATGTATGTCTGGGTGGTATTCTTTTACCATACCTATTTAATCTGAAAGCTAAGCAAACCATCGAAGAATCTACTCTGGATAAAGAAGATTTGGCATCGACATTGCAGGAATACTGATTACAACCTACAAAGTGCGCTTGGCACAACTTTGCTTGCTGAAGACTAAGAGGGCTTGAAGCACTTGATGATCAAGGACTGCAGTTTTAAACTGGAGCTCAATGTAAAGATAAGTCTTCCCTACTGTATTAGTAGACAGTATCCTGGTAAACAGAAGAGACATTGGAAATGTCAGTGGGTGCATTTTACATTGCTCCACAATCAATTAATCATTGTGTGACAGTATTTCTTCTCACCCTTATATACGATAATATAGAGAAAGCTATGTAACTGTTTTCTAGTCATGTGGTCGGTGCTGTACTATGAGAGTGGTTGTATCCATATCATTGTTATTAGTGTCACTAAATGATTTAAAACTTACCCTAAGAGAAAAGATAGGAATAGGGTCAAGTCTGGATGCTCCCAGATGTGCAAGACAGAAAAACAGTCCTTATGTTTGTGAAATTCTGTGTTGGGAATGTTGGGAAGGACAAGATAAGATGGCAGAGAAGAGGTGAAGAAACTCTGAGTGTTAATCTGGGTTAGAGAATCCGGATTAATCCGGCAATAGAGAAACAAACTCATATACATGCATAGGGATATAAGGGGAAGGTTTATATACAAAAGGAATAGAATATTGAGAAAGCATCCCAATCCAGTCCAGTCCAAAGTCATAAGTCTGATATTATCCCATATGTCTGATACCAGTCTATAAAGTCTCCTTCTGAGTTACGAAGCACATGCAATGACACCAGGAAAATCACAGGAGAGTAGGTGCAGAGTCTTGTGTGGCAGTAGTCTTGGTGGCAGTAGAAGCATCTCAGCACTGACAGGAGTCTCCACATGGCTTCTCCAGCCCCAGAGGTTTGACTCTATCAGGGTAAGTCCATATGGCAGCTCCTTCATTCTCCAGGAATCAGGATCCATCAGCATGCTGTCATCTCATCTTGTCAGTAGTACATCGTCTTGGCCTCAGTCCAGTCTCTCTTCTCCAATTGGGAAATACCGCAAGACTTCCCAGAATTCTCAGGAGAAAGCCAGGCCCACACAAAGGCCTCATTGACTATCTCCTGATTGACAGGCTAACTTCCACCCCTACAACCCAATCATGAAATTGACATCAAGTACATGACCACCACATTCTGGTTTACACCAAGTGGCCCTCTCCTTCTTCTAGGACTTTAATCTTGACAGTGAGTGTCAGAAGTGGTCTGTTAGGCTAAGGGAGGTGACTGGTGTGACTTAGTAGATGGCTAGAAGCCACTGGAGATGTAAAGCAGGTGCTTAGGAAAATGGGTGGGGCTGCCAGAGAGTGCTGTCTTGTGTCTGAGGTAGACATTGGCAACAAGGGCCAGTGAGCAGTCTAGAAATAAACATTAACTTTGGGCTTCTCCACGCTATAAAGAGTTAGTTCTTCCTAATTGTTTAGCCCCATTTAGGAATATTGGGCCACATCTTCAATAAGCAAGAGCAGCAAACCACTTGCCAGGTTCTACCCAGGAGAACCAAGATATTGATATTTATTGAAAACTTATGCTGTGTTGGACCCCATTCAAAACACATATATTTATGACCCATTTGGTCTACACAACAACCTTCTTAGCTAACCTTCTGTGTATCATTCCGAGGAGGAAATTGAGGCACAATTGAGGCACCTCTAATTACTTGCCCAAATTTATTCAGCTTTGGCACACTTGAAATTTGGGGCCAGGCATGAGTTCAAAGTTCACGGTCTTAGTTACCAATCTCTGCTTGCAGGACTGAGAGGGAAGGGGTAGGAGTAAGGGGCGGAGGGTGGGGACAGGGGAAGGCTTATGGACAATAAATTAAGTAGCCCCGGTGGTGTAAGTGGTGAAGTGTGGGACTGCGGTCCGCGGCTTGGCGGTTCAAATCCAGCAGCAGCTTTCAGGAGCAGCACTGGGTAGCACCCACGACCACCAGAGGCAGTGATGCCCCCCAAAAAAACAAAAGAAAAAAAAAAGAAAATTCAGAGAAAAATCTCCATCAATGTCAAAAATGTAGTCAAGGACTTCAAAGAAAAGCAACAAATTCCCTAACTCCAGTCTTTAGAGCTTCAATGGAAGATACTGTTATTGTTATTGTTTTTAATATTATTTCTGCATCTCCATCTAGCAGGCTACCCATTTATGACTTTTGCTTGATACCATCTCCAGCTAAAAGGAAAAGGGATGGGGACAGTATTTTAATCCACTTTGCTGCAAGGAGGACTCTCCGCACCCACACATTCCACAACACCAACACCAGTTCTCCTCCTGCTAGCCTTGGTTGATCAGAGAGGAAGGAAAGAGGCAACCATTTATGTGGTTGCATTTTTTAAGTTCAGACATGTGCTTTAATCCTTACATGGCTGAATTATTTTCTGCTTTGATTTTTTTTTCCGTTGGAAACCAAATGTGTTTCAGTCATGCAAGGCATTTTGAATGAAATGAATTTGTTGAAAATTTTGAGTTAATTTGGGGTTTGACATAATTAGTGGGACACATGTGTCCTGAGTGGTCTCCGGTGCTAGGGTTGGTGGGATGAAACCCATATTTTAGGATTCCCACAGGTAAATGAGCCCCAGCTAGAGAGCAGCGTGACTGAAAGGGGAATAACAGGTTCCCACTAAGTCCCAGAGTCAAAAAATATAAGTGGGCACTATATATCCCATGACTTATGACAGAATTCCATTTTTTCCCCAGAACTGCGATATCAAGGTTAGAGTCTCCAGTTCACTTACCCTATGCATTAAGAAAAACCAAAACATCAAGCTGACTGCCATCGCATCAATACTGACTCATCGCATCAATAGCGACTCTCTAGGACAGACTAGAAGTGCCCAGCAGGTTTCTGAGACAGGAGCTCTTTACGGGAATAGAAAACCAGGTCTATCTCCTGAGGGACTGTCAACCTTGCATGCCGCAGCTCATTATGTAACCAATATACCAAGCGGCATCATAAACTCAACCCATCTACCACTGGCTTTGCTCTTGGGGATTGAAATTAGGTTTTTTTAAAAATACAGATCATAATGGTGGGGTCTGAAGAATTAGCCTCAAAAAGCCACGCCTCAAGTACAAATGCATCTGTCTTTGCGGGAATGACTTAGCAGGCTTCAACAAGAGAACTGGTACAGTTATTTTCAAGGAAAATTGGCTTGGTGGCCTTTGAGACTTCTTGTGTTTTAATTCCAAGTCATCTCTTACAGAGTCCTTTGGACTTCTGAGCATCCCTCCTTCTTAGACACCCTCCTCCAATTGCTGGACTCAGGGTCTTGCTGGAAACAATAGAAACCAAGTCTGGTTCACTTAGTCGGGAGAGAAGTGTGTTAAGAGGGTCACCCCCAGGGTCAGCAGGAAAACTTGAGGACACGTTAGGGGCAGGAACTCCGAGGAGCAAAGACTCAGCTGTGTTTCCACCACGTGAGCAGTCTCCCTGGGAAGTTATCGCAGTGGTGGCTCCCTCTGGACCTGCTGTTCCTTGTTGGACTCCCTCACCCGTGAACAACCCCCTCCTCACCTCTCATCTTCAACACCACTGCCATCCCTGACTGACCCCCCAGCTCTGGGGTGGCTTTCTCTTGGTGCAAAGTCCCCAGTAGGAGCCACGACCCGGCTGAACTTCAGTCCCAACTACTGCTCTGGATGTCAGACATAAGAAAGGACATCTTCACCGGCCACTGCAGTCTCTAGCCTTGGTGTTCATCACTCCATTATCTCTCCACATGGAAAGAAAGCATTTGGGGAGTCAGAGGACGTGGGTAAACCTGGCTTATGGCAGCTTTCCCTAAAGGGGAGACACACTATCTTTACTGGATGGAGAAAAGCAGCCAAGTCTTTCCCAGGCCTTCCCTGTTCCATAAATCAATATGTCCCCATTTTGCTTTTCTCCCAGAGAGTCCTTTATTTGTATACTTTATGTTTTTAAAAATGGTTTTATTGGCATATAATTAATCTACAAGTCAACAGATCAACACTTAAAGAAGAGTTGTATAATCGTTACCACAATCTGTTATCGAACATTTTCTTCATTCTTGTACCCATTGTTATTAGCTCCCCATTTCTCTCCAACTTCCCCTGCCAGACCCCCAAGAAATCATTTATCCAGTTACTATCTCTGTAGACCCACCTATCCTGGATTTCACATATAGAAATACACCCCCCCCAAAAAAAAAAACTAAGAAGAAACAAAGTAAAACAGATAAAAACCTCAATTGAAGAGAAAACAGAAAATATTTAAGACTAGGACAAAATCCAAAAATGGATCATAAAGAAGATTGAGTGCTAACCTCTAACCTAACTGCATAGGCAACAGGCCACTTATCAATGTATTCTGCATATTAGCAAGGCTATTCGGATCCCTGGCCGATGAGCAGAGAAGATTCACTGGGGACTTAATTCACATGTATTTTCCTCTACTTTTTAAAATTTTAACTGCAACAGATTTAAAATTGAGTTCAGAGGGAGATCAAATGATAAGATATGACATTGAACCTAACTACCATAATCTATTTTACAATGCTCTCTGTCTGATACCAGGGCTATTCACATTCCTCAACTATGATTGGAGGAGAGTCACGAGCCTTAATCCATGCATAGACCCTGTAAATGGATTTTGTGTGTCCAATGTCATCCTAGCCTTCTGTAGACCAGGTGTTCACAATTTAAGTTCCAATACCCTTTCCTCCATGAATTTGGATTTTATTATTTACAATCCTTGAGTCACACAAGCCGGTGTGCTTCTTCCATCTGGACTTAATCAATGCCTCACTTAGATGACGGCTTATTTGAAAACAAGCCCTTAAGACTCTGGATGCTAATCTTTCTGATAGCCAGGCATCTTTTAGTTGATTCCTTACACTGTGCTATAGCACCCGTATCTTCAGTGATCTCTTCATAATCCATGTACATTTTAGGGAGGATACATTCAGTCTAGTGCCCCTAGCTATAGTTCCCATTCAGGGGTAGCCCAGACCTCCATCCCCAGCACATGCTCGGGAATGCGTGAGGTGATGTTGTTGTGTCCCCCCGTCTACTGGTTAGTAACGATTGACTGCACTCATCGTCCATGCACTGTTGGGAGAGAGTACCACAAGCTACAAGGGGAGGGCCTACTGAAGCTGAAGGTTCTAGGGGTGAATTCTTCAGACATGTTATCAAGAGGCATCAATCCCTAGAAAAGAACATCAAGCTTGGTAAAGGAGAGAGACGTATTGAGAAAGATGAAGGCCCTTGATCAGATGGACACAGTGACTGCAACATTGGGTGATGTCTGTCTGTCGTACTCAGGGTGCTATGAGTCCCAACCAAGCACAGCGGGAAAGCTTCCTTTGCTTCTTCTCTTTTTAATAAATCCTTTTATTGGGGTCTCGTACAATCCATACATACCTTGTGTCAAGCACATTTGTACACCGGCTGCTGTCAGCATTCTCAAAACATTTGCTTTCTCCTTGGGCCCTTGACATCGGCTCCCCTTCCTTCACTTCTTTTGGCTCCTCGTAAGCCCCCGTGTTCTCAGCTTATGGAACAGAACTCCAGTCTCTCTCCACCCCTGTCATCACCTGGCCACAGCTGTCTTCCCTCTGTGTCTGGGTCTCTTTTCCTCTTTTTCTAAGTATCCCAGTCAGATCGGGGTAAGACCCACCCTGTTTCAGAATGAGCACATGTTAACTAATCAGGTTTGCAAACATTATTTCCAAATAAGGTCACACTCCAATGTAAAAGGAGGGAAGTTAAGATTTTAACCTCTCTTTGGGGTCCGGAGGAAACCCATAACATTACCTATAGATGTCTCAGCACCCTCAGGGATCACCCAGTAGTGTTGAGTGCTGTTAAGGTCTGCTCTTACCCAAGTGGCAGTGCTGCTACCATTGAGAATCACAAGACCTGCACCCACACTGGCGGATTTCATTGTGCAATGACCTCAGACTGCCCAGGAGGCTGGATGTGGCTTCCAAAGGCAGTTGCTCACAGCTGGCAGCACCATACATGGACGATCCCCGAGTGTAAACCAAATACCCCCCCCCCCCCCCCCACACACACAGCTTTTTTTTTTTTTAACTAGTTCAGGAAGCAGAGACATCAAGACAAAGCAGAAAGTATCCCAGCTCAGTGGGTGTAGATGGTGGTGGCCTGAAGAGAGTCAGACTTCTAGTCGTAGTTGAGGGCTCTTCCCAGCATGCGCTGCTGCCTTGGGTCTTTTCATGGAGGCAGGTGTCACATTAGCAGGGTTGGATTCGCTCTGCAGTGCTTCCATTTCCAGAAACCTCCCTGAACCACTACCAGAGTTCATATGATTTGCTCAAGGACTCAGACAAGGCCTGCAGTCTCCATAAGCCAGTTGTAGCCGCTAAAGATAAGAAGAAAGAGGCTGAATGAACTCTGAGCAGAGCTGGCACTGAGCAAATGGAACAAACTATCAGGGGGCTGGAGCCTCACCCAGCGGAGCACTGGGGGCCAGGTACCAATTCCCAGGGACTAGGAGCAGTGACTTGAACCAGATAATCACACAGGAACTAATTAGCACCTTCCTTCCAAGCAGAGCCCTCTGGGGCAGGAAGATGCTCCGTGGAGAAGAGGGAGCCATTAATTACTCTATCAAGAAGCACTGATAAGAGCCCGAAAAAGGCCTGGCTCTCGGGCTGAAAGCTAATTAAAGAGGGCTCTGGGATGATGGGCTGTGTGTCTCACCCCAGAGAGCAGCTGGCTTTGATCCTGAGCCTCTGGCCCTGCAGCCCAGACAGGAGAGCAAGGAAGGGCTCTGGCCTCCTGGAGAAACTCCATCCTAGTGTTCTCAGCTCTAGCCTGGGGTCATTCTGCACTGGCTGTGGGCCTGCACCTGACCAGGGGCCCGCTGCAGTGAGCTTGTCTTGCTGAGTTCTCTGAAGTGGAGACTTCTGATGGAGGGAAAGGGTCCGATAGCTTTCTCAAGACCCTACCCCGAGAGCATCTGGAGCATTTGAACTCACTGCTCTTCATAAGAAAAATGTTAGCCTGATATTCTTATTAGCATGTCCATTTTGCAGGTGGGGGTGCAGAAAATGAAGCTCAGAAGCTAAAATTGTTTAGTCAGGAATCACTCAGAAAGCGAGAGGCAGAAGTCATCCTTGAGCCCAGACCTGAACTGGGGAACCTGACATTCTATGGAATTGTCCCTTGTGGATGATGCAGTGGGTTAAGTATCAGGCCAATCACTACCAGGTTGGTTATTCAAACTCACCAGCAACTTCATGGGTGGAAGAGGAGGCTGTCTGCTTCTTTAAAGATTGCAGTCTCAAACTCCTATGGAGAGGTTCACCTCTGTCCTGTTCCATGGACTTGTGGGAACTGGCTTGGTGGCCATTGGTGAGTTTATAACATGACTCTCAAGCAGCGGTTCTCAACCTGTGGGTCTTGACCCCTCTCACAGGGGTCGCCCAATTTATAACAGTGGCAAAATGACAGTGATGAAGTAGTAACAAAAATAATGTTACGGTTGGGAGGGCAGGGTGGCACATGAAAGGGTCACTGCATTAGGAAGCTTAAGAACCACTAGAGTCTAAAGAGTCTGAAGACACTATCTTCCAGGCAGCCAGGTCTGGCTTCCAGTTCCAGGCATCGTCCTGACTTAACTCTGAGCATCAGGGCTAATATCTCTGTTCCTCAGTTTGTTTGTTTTGCTTCCTAGCAGTGAAACAGGCTGCTCAGAGGTTTACAAACCAGTTACTTTCCACTTTTTCCTAACTCATGACACCTCTAGGTATGTCAAAGTCCAAATCTCCAGGTCTTTTTTCTGAAGATCCCCTGGAGGAACTCAAATCATCCATCCTTTATTTAGCAGCTAAGCATGACTGCCACGTGTCCCGCTCTGGGACTCCTCCCAGATGGTGATCCCCAAGCCAAACCAAACAGAACTCATCTTGACCAAGTCAACCTCAACATAGAGTGACCTTATGTAGGACAGAGTAGGTAAGTCTATGGCTAGGCAGAAAGCCTCATCTTTTTCTCATGAAACAGCTGCTGGATTTGAACTGCTGATGTTGAACTGGCCAACTCATAAGCCACTACCAAGGGCCCTTCCAAATGGCTAGAGGAGGTGTAAATGAAGCAAGGAACTATGGGTATGACCACCACCTAGAATGGAGTCCAGGAGTTATTCGTTTTCAATTGTCTGGTGTTCAGAGGGACTTTTAACAGCAGACATTTCATTTCAATTGGGGTCATCTTACAGAGAATCCCAATGTAAAGGGATACGACTGGGACTTCTCAGCTCACACACTCAGACTCCCTTTCCTCAGAGCTGAGTTGCCAATCCTGGACCTGAGGGAAGCAGGAGGTGCTGGTGTCTCCAGGGTCTCAGAATGAATGCCTCACATTCAGGCCAGCGTGGCGCTTTATCCCACAGACCACCGTAAGGGCCCACCACCAGAGCACTGTGCATCAGAACTGATACCCCAGGAAGACCGATGGAATCACACTGCTCCCTCCTTCGTGCCCTGGCCCCAGAATGGTTGCTTGGTTAGCAGCGCCCACAAGAACTGGCCACGGTAGTGGGACGGAGGTGGGGAGACTATTCCCAGCCATGATTACTGGTGTTAGGTAGGCCTCCCATCCATTGCTTTGTGGCAAAGTTTTTGTTTCCTATATTCCAGGGAAGTGAAAACTCACACAGGCCTTGTGTAAGTAGCGTTTGTTCCCCAAAGTGTGGGTTATCTTGCGAAAGACAGTAGCAGGGCCAGGGATGTCAGCATGATGAGCATCTTCATGAGATATCGCTCTCACAGCCTCTGAAGAGGACATTGTGCACTAACCCTGTATCCAGTTGATTCTGGCTCCTAGTGACCAGGATTAAGTGGTTTCTGAAAGCATACATCTTTATGAGGGCAGAAAGTCTCACCTTTGCTCCAAGGTTTGGCCGATGAGCTTGAACTCCCAACCTTGAGGTGTGGAGCCAAATGCCTGCCTCGCTATAGCGACATCCAGACTCCTTACATTTTGTTCTAGTGGGTGTTCAATGCTTTCTCATGGTTTTGGTTTCTCAAAGATGGCCCAGATGAGTGATGGTGGCGTCCTGGGAGATGGAGCTGGAGAGGATGCAAAGGATCTTTTGTCGTGGATTCATCCATCTGTGAATTTATTTGTAATTATTAGAGAAGTCATCATAAACTCCATTGTTGTTGAATACATTCAACCCATAGCAATCCTATATGACCGAGTAGAACTACTCCAGAGAGTCTCTCAAGCTGTCAGTTTTATGAAAGCCAACTGCCACATCTTTCTCCCATGGAATGGATGGTGGGTTTGAACACCCAAGCTTGCTGTTCGTAATTGAGCATTTAACCACCTGCGTTCACAGTGGTCCTTAGAAGTGCTCATCATTCATGGATATTTGACTGCCTGCCTGTGCTATTACCCTGCCAACTTTCATGCTCAAACTTCAATAATATGGATTGATTGCCTATGCCTGCTGTAAGTCTGATATGTCCTAGGCACACTCAGTTACTGCCCCAAATTGTCTTAAAACTGTCCGGTAATGCAAAGACCCTTCTCCAAAGGCATTTGAATAAAACTGAAGTGCAAAGATATTTGAACTGATCAATTAGTGAGTAGCAGGGCAAGGATTGGAACCCAGGCCCCATTGAGGTCCAATGCAGTGCCCTTCCCACACTTCCCTGTGAAACCCTCTGGGAGAAATTCTATGTATCTCCAGTCATGCTCAAGCCTGCCAGTCTCCCAGCTGGCAGGATGAAGTGAGGAGAATGGGCATCCCTGCCTTCTAATCAAGAAGAGTTTGGACTTTACAAAGAAAGGAAACCAAAGTTGGCCAATGGCCATGGGTGAGGGAGGAAGAGTTTTTGCCTAGGGGGTGTTGAGTTTACATTAATGGTGCTGCAGTAATTTGGAAAAGGATCGCAATAATGTTTACATAACAGAGTATAACCAAAGGCACTGAAATATACATGTGGAAGGTGTTGAAATGGAGAATATTTTTTGTGTATATTTTCCACCCAAGATTAAAAATAATAATAATAATAATAATAATAATAATATTACACTAATCATGAGTACAAGGAAGAAGAAAATGCATTAAAATGGATTGTGGGGATGACTGTACAACTCTTCTTGATATGACTGAACAACTGAATTGTATGAATGTGGAAGAAGTGTCAATAAAACTGGAAAAGAGGAAGCAGAAGAGGCTCTGGGGTGGTACAAATGATTCCAAAGCTTAGTGGTACAAGCTCAGTCAGCAGTATCTCAGGAAAAAGGCCTGAGACTCCCTTGAGAGAGAAGTTCGACCCTGCAACACATGGCACTGTCGTGAGTTGGAAGCAGCTCGATGACAACTGGTTTGTTCTGGGACTGGACTTCAAGCCCTGGCTAACTGTCATCAGCAGGTGTCTTTGCTAAATCTTAGATTCTCCTCTGTGGAGGGAGTGGCTCTGTAAACCACTTCCTGCTCTGCCCTTCCACCCAGTGAGCATGTGTATCCGAGGCCCTTTGTATCTGTTCTTGTGTCTTTGTCTGATGTGTTTGTTTCCATAGTTCTTCCTCAGCCTGCTCCCTAAAGACAACAGGCTTGGTTCCTGCCATCCCTCCCCTGTTACTGCTCACCTGATGGTCCAGGGCTGACCGAGGCTGCCTGCCCTGGACTTTGGAGAAGTCCAGAAGCAATCAAAGCCCTGGGAAGCAGCATGGCCTCCTGGTGGCTGGGGAGATGGCAGCTGCAAGCCCTGCAGCTGAGGGACTTCCTCCCAGCAGCCCTTTGGGCACTCCCCAAACCATGCAGCTGTTTTCATGAAAATACAAACATGCAGCCTGCCCTCTTTTGAGATCCTGCGAGCTGTGCGGAAGGTGCCGTGTGGCTTCAGCACAGGGCTGGTAACTGAAAGTTGGCTGCTCAAAGCCATGAACTGCTCTGTGAGGGAATGATGAGGGGACTTCTGACCCTCCAAGGGGCGGGTTGACTCTGACCCCAGGGTCACTAGGAGTCAGAACAGACTCCATACCATGGGGTTTGGTTCCAGTTTGGGTGTGTATGGGGGGAAGGGTGGCAATTGTCATGCTGTTTCTAACAATCAGACACAGAAAGATGGCATCACCACCACCATCCTTCAGCCTCAAGTCTTAATTGTTCTCTGGCAGCATTGTGCCTAGATTCAGAACTTCCCTGAAAATCTTAGCTTCTGAGCTCATGCAAGAGTTGAGATGTTAGATGTGGCAGTTGTTCTAGTTGTTCTAGTTACAGATCCGCCGCACTCCCCAGTGTTTTCCATGACTCTGTGTGTGTGTGTGTGTGTGTGTGTGTGTGTGTGAGATCCCCTGGGCCTTGTTCCAAGACACTTCTCAGTGGATTCAAACCACCAACCTTTTGATTAGGATCCCATTGCATTGACCACCTGAAAATCTAGCAAATGCCATCTATTTATTTTGTAGCAGCACTGACTACTTACCAGACCTTGTTTTAAGAGCCTTACAAGTACCGATTCATGTTGTGAGTCCAAGGAGAAGTTCTTACCATTATTCTTGCTTTACAAGTGAGAAAGAGGCAGCAGAGAGGCAGTGCCATCCAGTAGAAGTACAATGCCAGCCACGTGTGCGGTTCTAACTCTTTTAGTAACCATCTTAGAAAGGTTAAAAAAGACATAGGTAAAATGCATTGGAATAATAATTTCTTTTATTTAACCTAATGGATCCAAAATGACATCATTTCAACCTGTAATCAATCTCAAAATGACTAGGCCATTTACATGCTTCCTTCATGAGTCAAGCCCTTGGACCTGATATGTGTATTAGGTACACCCTGACATTTTAAAAGCTATGTTGTCAGTCGCCCTTGAATCAGCTTGAACTCACGGCAACCCCCTGAACAGTAGAACTCAACATTGTCTGGTTCTACACTGTCTTCACTCATGGACTGAAGCTCAAGTCCATGGGTGTGCCCCTGTGTTTCTGAGTGTCCTCTGGTCTAGGCAGTCTGTCCCCCAGCAAGGTCTCATACACGAGGGCGTGCTGGTTTTCATGGGAGGCCGTTGGCTCATATTCAAAAAGGCCTCCCCAGGCCTATATGATGGTGCAACTCAGTATGCACTAGGCATTTTAAAGTCTCGGCAGCCACATGTGACTCCTGACATTCCTGCCGGACAGTGCCGACAGAGACAGCGTGTAGGCAAATGAAATGTGGAGAAGCAAAGAGTATATTTAAAACTTGGCTGGCACTCTATGAGCTGGACGTCAGGATGAATGAAGACTGTCTTTGCTCAATATGAACTAAGTAAGTGCATACAATTTTCTTTATTCTTCCTACTTATTTGATAACTACTACTATAGATCAGCAAATGCTGAGCGGGAAAAAATAGCAAGCAAGGAGTAAACAAACAGTATAGAAAGCAACTTGAAAAGAACCGTCTAGTTGATTTTTTTTGCATATATGCATTTGTGCTTGTGGTTTTCACACTGTACACAAATAAAAACAGGATGTTTCTTATTAGCAAAAGTGTCCCCCGTGTGTGTAGTTAAAATCAGCACTAAACTGGCTTCAGCTCGGTTTGAGTAAACGCTTCCTGAATTCTTGCCATGAACCAGTCATCACGCAGGGTTCAAATGAAAAACCAAGCCCACGGTCACAATGCTGACTCAAAGCAGCCCTAGGGGACACAGTAGAACTGTCTTTCCACCTTGGGGTGGCTGGTGGTTTCAAACTCCTGACCTTGTAGTTACCAGCCCATGTGGGGACAAGAAGAACAACGATGTTGCTCTGGGTCTCCACCTTCAAGGACCAAACCGTGTGATGGGGACTATAAAAAGAAAGGGTGGGACTCTGGGGTAGCAAGGGGGAGGGGCATCTGTGGCATTCTAGGTCAGGAAAGTGTGACCAGAGGAAGTAATGCCGGCCAAGCAGATGTCCAAGAGGTGAATGGCAGTTAATTCAGCGAAAGTGGGTGAGAGGTGAAAAGGAGGCTGGGAGACTTCCCGACAGAGGACCAGCCTGTGAATTGGCCAGAGAGGGTGTGACGTGTGAAACAAACAGACTAAACTCCACGCCACTGGATCACGGTACAAAGGGGGCATGGCAAAAGATGAGGCCCAAGTGCTGAACGTGAGATGAAAGCCAAGATGTTTAACTGACGTGGAATGGTATTTCTCAAGGTTTGAGAATGAGTCATTGCAAATGTCAAATTCATTACAGATTTTCCTTATGAATGTAACTTCTAGAGCTCTTTCTAGGCCTGGGTAGAGATTGGAAGCTTCGTTTTATATTAAAGCTCCAAGTAAATTCTATACACGGGAAAATTAACAAATACTGAATAAAAATTCAAACTTCCTTCGCAAGTTTCCCACCAAAAAGGATCATTAAAAATGACTTTCCAGCTGAGCCCCGGTGGTGTAGTGGTTGTGCGCGGGACTGAGGCCCACTGGATTGGAGGTTCGAATCCAGCAGCAAGGTGGAGCCTCCTACTCCCATCACCAGGGGCAGTGATACCAAAAAAAAAAAAAAAAAGACTTTCCAACCCACATGGAAGAAGCACACCAGCTTGTGTGACCACAAGGGATTAAAGGGATCAAAGAACTAAAAATTCTATCATTATGAATGGGGGGAGTACAGATTTGGGACCCAAAGCCCATCTGTAGGCGAAGAGACATCCCCTTACAGAATTCTTGGGGTGAGGAGATGAGTCAATCAGGGTGCAGTGTAACAATGATGAAACATGCATCTTTCCTCTAGTTCTTTTGTGTGTGTGTGTGTGTGTGTGTGTGTGTGTGGCATCACTGCCCTGGTGGGAGTAGGAAACCCAGCCTTGCTCCTAGAGAGCTGCTGTTGGATTTGAACTGTCAACCCTGTGGGGCGCAGTCCCACATACAACCACTACGCTACCAGAGCTCAACCCTTTTCCTCTAGTTCTTAAGTACTTCCTCTCCCCACTATCATGATCCCAATTCTACCTTACAAATCTGGCTAGACCAGAGGATGTAAACTGGTACAGATAGGAACCCTAAACATGGGGAATCCAGGAAAGATGATCCCTTCAGGACCAATGGTGTGAGAGGTGAGACCAGGAGGGTAGAGGGAAAGTGGATTAGAAAGGGGGAACCAATTATAAGGATCTACATATAACCTCCTCCGTGGAGATGAACAACAGGGAAGTTCAGCGAAGGGAGACATCAGACAGTTTAAACTACCTGCCACTGAATGGAGTTGACAAAATATGACAAAATAATAATAATTTATAAATTATCAAGGGCTCATGGGGGAAGAGTGGGGAGGGAGGGGAAAATGAGGTGCAGATACCAAGGGCTTAAGTAGAAAGCAAATGTCTTGAGAATGATGATGGAGGCCAGTCTCTCTGGCTCTCATTCTCTCTCCCCATCCCCTCCCCTTCTCCCCAAAAACCTCTTCTATCCTTTATAAAAAAAAAACTCACTTGAAAAAGAGAATGATGATGGAAAGAATATACAAATGTGCTTTGCGTACAATGGAGATATGTATGGATTGTGGTGAGTTGTATGAGCTCCCAATAAAGTGATTTTTAAAAAGATGACTTTCCCAACCATCAAATGATTGAGACAATTGGGGGAATTGGAACACTGATTGACTATCTTTACTTATGCTAGACTTCATATCCATGTCTTTGCCAATTCTAGATTTGATACATGAGGCTGGCACAGGCCTGAGCAGTCTTTCATTGTGCTGTGTATAAGGACGCTTCCAAACCAACTGGAAGGTATCTAACAATCCATAAGTGACCCTGTATCATGTTAACCTCTGTGTCTGACTCATTTTCAACTTTCATCTGTGCAATAGTCAGGGTTGACTAGAGAAACAAATTCATAGACACTCATCTAAAGGAGAGCTTTATAACAAGAGTAGTGGTTTATTAAGAAAACATCCCAGCCCAGTCCAGATCAAGTTCCTATGTCCCATATGAGCTCATATGTCCAATACCAATCTATAAATTCCTCTTCAGATTCACGCAACACATGCAAGGATGCCGAATGCAGGAAGATCACAGACTAGTGGGTGGAAGGTCTTGTGGAGCCAGTGCAGTGGAAGCATCTTAGCACTGGCCGGGCTCTCCACATGGCTCCTCCAGCTCTAAGGGGTCTGGCTGCCTTCAGCTGGTCTCCATGTAGCTTGTCAACAGAAAGATGAAGCAGAGTGTTAGCGTGTGTCCTCCAGGGAGCTAGTTAGCTCCTTTTGTCTCCAAATGAGGTTGTCAAGCTGCAGCCTGGTTGACAGGTGAGACTCCACCCCTTCTCAAGTTGACAGGAGATTATTGAACTGCCACAGTCTGTGTATCAGACATTAACTTCTTTGAAACCCAGGATGGATTAACTCATAGGGGCAGCGAGTAGAATAAGGGTTTCATGGGCTAGGGTAGGAGTCCAGGAGTAGGGGGAGGGGGTAAAAGGGAGATGATGTCAAGGAGTCCAGGAAGGAAAAGAATGCTTGGAAACTGACTGTGGTAGCCATTGTGCAATTCTGCTTGATGTGATTGCACTATGGAATGATATATGTATTAACTCCCAGTTAATAACACATTTTTTAAAAAAAAATAACATCTTCTCGATGAAGAATATTCTCTATGAACCTACCACATTCTGTTTCTCATTAATTTTCTAGTGGCTACTTGGGCTGTTTCTACCTCTTAGTTTTTGCAGGTCGTGCCGCAGAAAAGCATGCATGTGCGGGGAACTCAATTAGTTGGCTCCCTCTTCTTCTTTGAAAAGACAAGAATCATATAATGAAGTTTCCAGATCTGAGAACACTGATAACCCTTTTTGGCAATGAACTGTCCAACCAATCAAGAAAAATTGCGGGGGGATTTTCACAAAGCCACGGAAGGGAAAATAACAACAGGTGAAACCCAACACTTTCAGTGCCAGGGTGTTGAATCCAGAGGAAAGAAGCCACCAGTCACCAGACAGGAGCCAAGCAAAGGAGCCAGGAAGCAGGGGGGGGGGAGGGTTTGTTGTAAATATTGGTTTTCAAGGCCAGTAAGGCAGGTCCTGCATGTTCTTAGGAAAAATCTGGTCAACTCACAGCAGGCCAAGGGCAAAGTGGGGTAGGCAAGCTCCTACCGCTTCCGTTCTAAGAGACTTCAATTGTACATGTAAGGTCTGCCACCAATTAAATAACAGATTTCGTTTAGGAAAATATCTTCATACATTAACTCTGTCCCCTGATAATAGTATACAGTCTAATTTCACAAATACTAAATAGTGGGAAATATGTTCCCAAGAATCCATTATTTTTATTGAGCTAGTTACAAGTATTTCTTTATTTGATGACTTCTAACTTCATTTTGTCCCAATATCAGTCCCATGGTGGGAGGAAGCGAGACTGTCCCCTTCCATACAGAGTGGGCCATCTCAGAGACCCACCGGGCAGCTCTCCCCTCTCCTGGAGGGTCGCCAGGAAGGCACTTGGATGGCGGTGAATTTTGGGTTGGTTTCTTTTGAATCCATCCTCTGTGGAAGCCTCCAGGTTCAGTCCCTCACACAGGCTCCCCGACCAGCAAATGAGAAAATGAGCTTCAGATTCAAACTCAACGGACTTGTCGCTGGGACGCGTGGGAGGATCCCAGGAGTGAGGAGCGAAAGTCAAAGTAGTATGTGGGGGAGCCGATTTCCAGTCCATCACACGGTAAGGACCTGTTCTCCTGAGATGAAGTTTCTCTCGCACAGGATGGGATTCGCACATGGAGGGCCTCACAAAACCAGAGCTAGGCGCACAGAATTCCACCTTGGAAGAATCCATGGCTCGTGGTCCAACTGTCTGAGCTCCTCTTTAAGGAGCTTTGGTCTAGATCCTGCCTGGCTCGAAGCTCATCTACTCACAATAAGCCCATCCAGTTACTCCAGGTGTTGGGGTGTTGCCTGTGCATGTCATATTTTTGATGTCACCCCATTTGAGGTTAGCTGTCCAGGGAAATCGGTTTGACAGCTTGTGTGCGCAGCCTCTGTATGCTGGCAGTGGGTGTCATGTACCCGCCTGCCTCTAAGAAAAAAGAGGCTCAAGGAAGTCACTTATGAGACTAACCTGTGGTTGCCTTGTGGCTGGTAGCTGGTAAATATTCCAGTTGGACTGTCTATCTTCTTCCAGCCAATGCTTCTCCATTACCCCATGCAGCCCAAGGAAGGGACGATTCAGCCAGGGTGCAGAATAGCACTGACAAAGCACACATCATTCCTCAAGGTCCTGAATGCTCCCCTTCTCCCCCACTCCCATCCCCCGCCTCCCACCCCACTACCCTGACTCAGTTCTACCTTACGAATTTGGCTAGACCAGAGTACACATGCTGGTACAGATAAGAACTCTTGCCATGTGGAATTCAGGACAGATAAAACCCTCAGGAACATCAGTGATATCATAAGGGGAGGGGAAGGGGAAGGGGGAGAAAGGGTGAACCCTTCACAAGATTGGCTACATAGGCCACCCCCCAGGAGGACGAATAACAGAAATGCAGGCGAAGGGAGACAATGGTATGAGACATGAGATAACAACAATAATATACAACTGAACAAGGATTGAGAGGGAGGGAAAAAGCGGAGCTGATACCAAGGGTTCAAGTAGAAAGACATTGTTTGGGAAAATGTGGATGGCATCTAATGTACGAGTATACTAATGCAATCAAATGATGGGTTGTCATAAGAGTTGTAAGAGCCCCCAATAAAATGATTCCTTTTTTAAAAGGAATCAACAAGAATATGGATCCATAGCATCTTTTCTTTAAGGCCACGGGGGAGGGGGATCCTCTAGCCATGGGGCAGAGGGCGGAGCTTCGGCCCATCTGGCCCAGAGAGACCGTCCTGGTCTCGTTCCTCATTCCCCAGCGTCTCTGTGGACCAGGCCCTGAATCCCAGCCCCGTGAGCCTGAGCACTCGGAGGAAGGGAGAAGAACAATGCAAACCGGGGCTGCTCTGACTTGCTGCTGCCGAACGGGGCTTTTGGTCGGAAGTGGACTTTACCTGAAATGCCCTGGTGCTATTTTGAGAAGGCAGACATCCTATGGAAACAATGAAGTGGAAAAAAAAACAACTAAAGCAAGTTCCAAAGGCCAGTTTGGGCCAAACTAGTGCCACGTGGGCTGGGCAGGCTTGGAAGCCCCAGGCAGGCAGACAGACGAGGGCGGTGAGGAAGGATGTCCCGGATGCCTATAGGCTTGGGAGATGTCGGAGAAAGAAGCATCCTGTCTAAGCCCCCAGTAAGTCAGCGACCAGACTGGGAGACCCTTGGACTCCATGGCTTGCTGTTTCAGGACAAGCTGAAGGGAGCAAAGCAGGCATAGGCTGGCCGTGGGAGGCCTGCCTGAAGCTGTAGCTCTGGCACTCACAAGCTGGGCGACCTTAGGCAAGCCACAGAAGCCCTCTGAGTTTCATCTGGAAAATGCAGGTGCTCAAAATAGCAGTTCCCAGGTTCCGATGAAAAGGCAAATTAAATGCCAGAAACATAACGCATCTCATTACTAGCAGAATGCTGATAGCTACTGACTAATCTCCACTTGAGTCCAAGATAACTGGCCAAAACAAACAACAAAACAGGACGCAACGTGGGAGCAGACAGCCTCATCATTCTTCTAACAGAGAAGCTGGTGGTCTCAAACTGCTGAGCTTGCCATGAGCAGTCTGATACCTAACTCCCCATGACACCAGGGATTCTGTGTACATCGGGATTGTCCTTGTTTATTTCTCAGATTTCCCAAAGGAACCAAGAACGTTTAAAGACAAGGCATGCAGCTCCCCTGAGAATTGAGAGAAGACCAACCTTTCCCAATGTTCACTTTCTCGCAGGGCTGGGGGAGACGGCTCTCTGAGTATGTCCGTGAACAGGAATGCTGTCATCCAAATGCGGTGGGTACCCGTGCTGGTGTTTCTTAGAAGGTTTGTGAGTGCCACCAATAGAATGCATTGGATTACTAACCTACGGGTTGGTAGTTTGAGACCATGAAAGAAAAAACTGGGCATTTGCTTCCATCAAGATGAAAGCCATGAAAACCGCATGGGCAGTTCTACTGTGGTCACCATAAATCTAATCATCAACTCCACAACAATGGTTCTGGGATGGGATGGAATGGGATATATGTTTATTTCAGGTGAAAATGTTTTTTCAATTCTTTTTTTCCCCAATAGTGTTTTTGATATGCATAGTTCTGTAAATTTAAGTAAGAATTGTATATACATCATCACAATCCACTATAGTGCCCCTCTTATATTCATGATTTGCTCCCCAATTTCCCTCAACCTCTCACCCCACCACATACACCCAATAAGCTTTTACATCAGTTATTGGCTCTATATGTCTGCCACTTTTGTGCTTCATAAACTGGGAAGCATAACAGAAAGAAGCAATGCAAAACAAAACTGATGATGGGGGGGGGGCAAAAAGATAACCAGCAATATTAAAATAAGTCATAGAGAAAATTTCTGTTGAGAAGTAAGCAAAAACTATTTAAACCTAAAGCAAAATCAGGATGGGTCAAGAGGGAGGTCCACTGTCCAGGAATCATGTTATACCATAGCCCTATCCCTCAGGTGAAATATTTTGGGCTACTGGCTTATAAAAAGGTCAGAAGGAAGGACTTTAAAAAAGGAAGCAAGTTTTAAAAGACATTGGGAGCAAATTTGTTTGTAAAAGACAGAGTAAGAAAAAAAAAAAAAGACAGAGTAAGAAGTTGGCCAGGCGATGGAGAACATTCAGGCATTGCTGGTGGGTTGTAAATGGTGCAGTCATATGGAAAATAATATGACAATTCCTCAAACTCTTCAACGTAGAATTACCATATGACCCAGCACTGCTACTCCAAGGATATGCCCAAGAGAAATGAAAGCACACGGCACACAGAAAGACTTGTCCACAAACAGTCACAGCAGCATGATTTATAATGTCCCCCAAATGGAAAAGGCCCATCGGATAGAATTGTATTTAGCAATAAAAAGGAATGGAGTACTGATTTATGCTATAAAATGGGTGAACCCTGAAAACATTATGCTAAAGGGAAGAACCCAGTGGTAAAAGACGACAAATTTTATATTACTGTTTATACAAAAAGTCTGGAATAAACAAATCAATACAAACAGAAAGTGGATTCGTGGCTCACAAAGCCTGAGGCAGGGAGAGGAAGGGGAGGGACTGCCAGCAGAGAGAGGGATGCTTTGAGGTTTGATTAAAATGTCTGGAACTAGGCTGGGATGATAGTTGCCCAGTTCAGTGGACAGACTAACCAGCTGCCTGGTTGTACACTTTAAGGGAGTGGATTTTTCATATGTAAATTGTATACCAGTAAAGTTGTTATTAAAAGGGAGAGACCAGTAGACCACAAAGGCTAGAGGATGAAAAGTAATAGAATTTTGCTTTAATGGAGTCAAGCAGAAAGAAGAGATCACTTGAGCTGATGAGAATGCTAGGGTGTAAAGAGTTACACAGTAAATTCTGTCACTGAAGAGAATTGGTTCAGGACAAAGAGTCTGGGGAAGGGAACCAGAAAGAAAGTTCCAGTGGAGCCAGGGAAGTTTAAAAGAGGTCTTCATTCCTCTATGTTACCTACACATAATTTGATTTTGGTTTGTGACTTGGGACCTTTCCATACACAGATGTAGTACTGCCTTGGTTCCAGTGGCTTCTGCCAGACATCATTCCTGTTCTTGGGAATCTGACATGCAATGCACATGCTAGTCTTATAGAGAAGGTGGCAGTAAATCGGACCAGAGTGACCGAGATCTAGCTTTCCCTAAAAAACAGAGCAGTGGAGCATGCAACATAGAACTGTGCCCCTGAGGATCTTCAAGCCGGTGACCTTTCAAGAGTGGATCTTATGGGATATTTTTTGAGGCACCTCTGGGTGTGTTTGAACTGTCAACCTTTGCAGTTTGTTGTCAAGCCCTTCATTGTTTGCACCATCTCAAGCCTGTTGTGCCTATTTCCTTTAATGTCCAGGTCAACTGCTAGCACTCCCATCCCGTGCTCCATCAACGGGTGTAACCCCTGTTGGTCACTTTGGAATTCTGTAGGGACTTCCATTATCTTCAATCCAGTTTATTTCTCCTGAATTTTGGATGGACTTCCTCGGGGAACTCTTCATTGCAGCTGCTGTCTGTTCTCTATGTGACCTCCACACATACTTGGCGTGTCCTGCTCTGTTCATTCTCCAAAAAAGCACCAACACAAGACCATTGGGTATAACTGACATTTATTAGAATTGGCAGAACAAAAGGAGTTGTGTGTGTTGGGAAGAGGCCGGGAGTGGTGGTAGAAAATAAGGAAAGGAGTAGTTTAAAATGCAGGAGCAAGCCCTGTGGTCCTAAATCTCCTTGCTAATCTGGCTTCAAAGACCTTTACATTAGCCTTGCGTTCTAGGCATGTGATGGTTAAGGTTATGTGTCAACTTGGCTTGACCAGGATCCTCAGCATTTTGACAGCTGAGATGTAGTCAGCCCCCATTACAAGACCCCCACCCCCCTCGACTTTTTAGTTCACAACAGAGTCCTCCTTTTCCATATAGGCACTAGATTTCCCACCAAAAGAGATGAACATAATGAACCCACAGATGGTTATTCTCCCACCAACCTGCCCTTGGTCTAGCTGGGGGGACATTGCCGTTCCATCTTCCAAGAGGTGACAACCCAAAAGACCATGAGCCCATCTGCCAGCAGCGACAACCCAGAAAAGTCACAGAGCTCTCTGGGAATGAGATTCACAGGTTTTTATTATGTGCACTCACATTTTCTTGCCTTCCAGGATAATTGTCAGGTTGGCTTTTGTCCGCTTCGAGTGGTGATTTCTATCTGGATGTCTTTTGGAGCATAAGGGCAGGGAGGCACTTTGGGGGGGAGTTTGGAGGAATGACTGACAAGCAATTGTTCTTCATCTCACTGTATCCTGAACCTCTATGGAGAATCTAGATGGTCTCTTACAAGGACCTGTGCCCACTAACCCCACTGAGGGGCACAGAAAGAAAGGGTGAGCCAGTATGGCTGAGCCCCATGGCTTCAAAGCCTCCCCAGGGGGTCGGAGTCATACGGTCAGCACAGTGTGCCTCAGCATGCCGATCCCTAGGACACATCTAGCGAGGAGGCAGCCAGAGATCAAGGCCAGAGATCAGCAGTGAGGAAGGGTATTTGTCCTGATCCTTGGGACCTTTTAAAGAAAGGATTGACTAGAGAATGCAAAGCTGGAGGGAGGATATCTTGAGAGTGATGATGGTAACAAGTGTGCAAATGGGGTCTGCATACAATTGATGTATGTATTGATCATGATGGGAGTTGTATGAGCCTCCCCCAGTAAAATGATTTATAAAAAGGGGGAGGGGCATAGAGGAGCTTATGCCAAGGGGTCCAGTAGAAAATATTTGGAAATGAAGATGGCAACATGTGTACAAATATGCTTGATACAAATGATGTATGGAATGTTATAATAGCTATAAGAGCCCCCAATAAAATCATTAGGAAAAAAATAATCCAAAGCCAAGACCCAATGTTCTGTCTCATTTGTCATTTTCTTACTTGCTTTCTCTTTTGCTCTTGAGTCAGTAATAGTCTACGGTGTGTATGTTCTATGTTCTGATTATTCATTCACCAGGTGATGGACAATTTGGTTATTTCCATACAATGGGTAGCGCTGCCGTGCATACTGGGGTGCATGCGTCTGTTTAAGTCCTTGTCATCTGCCTTTGAAACATCATCCTTACTATGAAGTGGTGTGGCATAGGCTGGCAGTCACGGCGGTCCATGTCTAGCTTTGTTGTACGAATGAACGAACCACCCATACTCTCATTCACAGAATTGGAACAGGAGCTGTCATACTTTTACAAAGTGATTTCTTGGATGCATTTAACTAATCCAGGCATCGAACTTGTCCCAAGACAGAGATCAAGTTAGGAAAGGATTTGATTTCTACCTACATGTTCCAATGACAAGGAAAATTACACAACTGTGAGCAACTACCTTCACAGAAAGCCTTTAGTGAGGAGAAACGCAAATTCTAATCTCAGCTCCCCCACTTACTAGCTGAGTGTCATTGGAAGTTATTTAACCTTCCCGAACTGCTGAGCGTGATAACTAAAAATATTGGGGCCTCTCACACAGGGTGGCTGAGAAGCTTAGATGTGACCGTGCAGATGAGGACCCATGCTGGTGGTTCTCCTTCCCCAGCACTCAAGAGCACGCAAGACAAGACTCAAGCAGGGCGATGAGCACCAAATTCATTGTCTACATAGAAACAAGGACCACACGGAACCTCAATCAGACCTTGTTAGCTGACAAAGCAATTTTTCAGGCCAGATTAGTGTGTGTGTGTGTGTGTGTGTGTGTGTATGAATGTTTTTAAATGACTCCATTACAGAAACATTTATAGGCTGTGCACAGGTTCCAAGCGAAATTCATCCCTAAGTCCTTAAGAATGTGTAGGTCAATCAGAATAGCTGCTTATGGTTCTCAGCATACTTTAGTGCAAGTCTAGGCTCAAGGTCTTTTCAAAATATGCAGCCTGCGTACGCAACAAGTGAGGGTAGCTCTGTGTTGGGGTGGGTTCAATCATTTCAAAATGAGGACAAATTTATCTTACACTAGAAAGGCAAGCACGAGTTGGACTTAAGTCGATGTCCACAGCTCAGGGACTGCCTGTATTGAAGAAGACAAAGGTGAATATGTTGAATGTTACATCTTTGCAGTAACTGTGCGTGACAGACAACAATGTACAAAGAGACTTGCAAGGCCTGTGCTCAGATCAGGCGATGGAGGAAGGTCAGGCTCAGTGGTCCAGGAGGATAGGGTCGGGGATGTCCTACGTCATCCTGCTCTCTGCCTGGGTGGTGGTGTTTTTCCTGGTGGGCTGCTAAGACAGCTGCTCTGTGAGAAGTCACCAAAGGAGAGGGTGGCCTCTCTCCATTCCTTTGATGACCTGAAAGCAAGGGCAGGGACTGGATGTTCTGGAGGTGAAAGAACATGTGAAGTCACAGACATGGACTAGGCAAGGACGTTGTGCCAGGCTGGATAAAGAATGGCAGCAAGTCAAGATTGGGGAGCAGAAGAGGTAGTGTCCACTGACAAGTGGGTGCAGATGAGAGTTTAGTCCATGGCAGCCTTATCATGGGTTTGATACTACCTGTTTTACTTCCATAGTGTTCTTCAGAGGTGGCATTATCCCTCAAACAATGGGGCAGCTACCAGGAATAACTAATTTTTACAGATGAAAGCATTAATGCTCAGCAAAGTAAGATGATGTGTCCAAGGTTACGTGTCCAGCAGCTGGTAGGTCGTAGAGTCAGCCAGGACTCTCAGATTTCGAACCACAATGTCCATAATGCCTCCAAAGCCTTCAGAACGAACCATTTGTGGTTCCGTGTGGTCTCTGGAGCAGCAGCAAGGGCAGCACCTGGGATTTTGTTCGTAGCCTAGGATCTCAGCTCAGGCTCGGCCCACTGGATTTGAATCTGCCTCGTTTCAAGACTGGTGGCATTCTGTGTGCATGTCTGGGGAGCTCAGCTCTAAAGTGAACCAGGCAAGTTCACAAGTATTTCCCTTCAATCACAAGCACTGTGGGATGTTTGTAGGAATTTAAAGAAAATGAAAATTGCATGGTCAAATAAACTTGGGGTGGGCGGAATGATTCAACAAAGCTGAACTGGTTTCTTTGTTACTGAGTTTCTTTGAGGTTGTAGTAAGGTTAATGTATATATTATGATTATGCTACTTGAGGATACAGTTTATAATATTCCGCAAACAAATTTGATCTTTGGGTTTTCCTTTATTTTTCTCTTTCTTGTTGAGGAGCAGGTTGCCAAACTAGTGCATCAAATCATTTACTTTGGGAAGAGCCAATGTAAACCAACCGCTTTGCAGCACAGCTGTGCAAATGAGGTTCATAGAACTTATTGATTTGTCCAGGGAGGCATCAAGCCAGAGGCCAGGCCAGGGCTGAAGCTCAAGCGTTGGGTCATCGATGCACAATGCTGATACCAAAGTACAGGGCTATGAGGTCCAGCACGCTGTCTCATAAGCCTACTCAGCGTTTGTCTCCCGCCATGAGGAAGCAACTGTGCTTTATGGTCAAGCCTGAAAGAAGGTAGACAGGCCAAAGGTTAGCCAGCATTCAAGCGCTGCCAGTCCTACCCAATATTCTACAGGTCCAAGCTCACAGATTCACAGGAACCAAGTGAGTCTGGGGAAAGTGCCCATGGATCCCTCTTGTAGGCAGGAGGTCTTTCTAGCCTCCCCTGCCACACCAGGAAGAACTGGGTCCACAGAGCTGAGGTAGAGGTTGAGTCCTGAGATGGGGAGCAGGCCTACCCTCATGAAGCCTTGAAAAACTTTGGGTTCTCCAAAATTAATTAATTAATTAATTAAAATAAAATAATAAATAAACAAATAGAAATAAATCACAACCCAGCCCTCAGGAAAGAATTTCAGAGAATGGAGCATTGATCCAGGGAGATTTTCTGCACCATTTTCTAGAAAAGGGAAGGGTTTTCACAGAGTTACACAGATGCCAATGGCGTTCTCTGGATCACAATGAAGCCATTGCTGCAACTTTCACCTCCAGTTGGGTCATTGGGTAGAGTAAGACTTGATCAAGTTGCAAAGTCCTGCATTGGGGTATCTCAGAAAGCTCTTTGAGAAGAATAAATACACTCAGAAAGTCACACCTCCTGATTAGCACAAACACCCCAAAATAGGTTCACCTCCCCCAGGTGCTTCTACCAGCTTTTCCTCAGGAGCCTCTTCTAATTTCCCTTTATTTTAACATCAGAGACTCTGCAGTGAGAATCTTTGAACTTTAGCAGTAGAGATACAGAGGGATACAGAGGGACTGGAAATGGCATTCAGGCAGAATGACTGGGGAGACCATCTTTACAGAAGTAGGAATGGAGACCCTGGAGCATTCCCTGCCAAGGGTCCCTACAGTGGTGCTTGGCATTGGGTTTGTATAACTTTATTTAAACCTCTCAACTGTTCGATATGATTATTATCACCTTATTGGTTAGGAAATGGGGACCCTGAGAAGTTACACAATCACCTTGAAGACACCCACTAGGTGAGAGAACAGAGATTTGAAACTAAAGCCCTCTTGGGCAGTCTGGACCCTGAACTAGAGTGAGAGAATAAGGGAGCATGAGTAACATTTACACCTTCATGAGGGGCAACCCAGCTTTGGACCTGTCCACTGAGACCAGCAGAGTCATAGATGTTGACATAGCCCAGACCAATTAAATCTGAGCTTAGGGGGAGTCCAGGAATCAGCTGTCCGACTCTCTCAGGTGATCCCAGTGTGCAGCTAGAGTTGAGCACCAACCCTTCTGTTCTATAGATGGTGACACTGAGCCCGTGAAGTTGCTTTCCCAATGGGGTGTGTCCCATAACCTCACCAAGAATTTCCATCTGGGTCATCTAGCCAGGTGGCGCTATGTTAAGAACCCAACTGCAAGCCAAGGTCCACAGTTCAAAGCCAACAGCTCGGTGGGAGAGCAGACTCAGCGATCTCTCCTGGAAAGGTTACAGCACAGACAATTCGATGGAACCCTTCTACTCCGTGGCCTGGAGTGGGGGTGAGTAGAAATCACGTCCACAGTGCTCAACATCGGCTTGCCCTCCATCAGCCGTGGTACAGTGAAAGACGGGCATGGATTCACACTCTGTAAGTGATACCGTTTGTGTTTGCTGTTAGGTGCTGTCAGGTCATTTCTGGCTCACGACAAGCCTGTGAACCCCAGAGTGAGACACTATCCAGCTCTCCTCGCCACCATCGCTTTGGAGGCCGTCTGCGGATCAAAAACTGCCCATCTAATGTTGATGTTTAAAAAATCTTCTCTTACTTGCCCCCACCCCAATTTCTGCCCACTGTTCACTATACCACAGGAGAGAATGGTGTGGACCAGAGAATGAGAACTGGGAATCTGATGATCTTTAAGCTGTAATAGCAAAGCTAGACTTGGTATGTCCTGGGGAAAGGACCTGCCCAAAGGTGCCCTGGAAAGAGATTCATTTACTCTGTCCTGTTATTGAGTGAACTGTGCCACCACCACCACCACCCCCCACCCAAGTCAACATTGAAATCCTAGTCCTTCTACCTATCAATATGACACAGTTTAGAAATAGAGGTTTTCTATATTATGATAAGGAGGATATAGGAAGCCTAACCCTTGCTGAGTGGCGCCTTATAAAAAAGAAGAATAGCCACAAAATAAAATAATATATATCACTCCCATGGAGTCAGTCCTGACTTGTGGTGGCCCTCTGAGAGGAGAGAACTGCTCTTGTGAGTTTCCAAGACTGTAAGGCTTTATGGGAGTGGGAAATCTAATCCTTCTCCCACCAAGGGGCTACTGTCTTTGAACTGCTCGCCCTGCGGTTAGTGGTCGCTCAACATGTATGCCACCAGGGCATCTCAGCACAAACACAGGACCTGCGTATAGAGGAGGACAAACACAGCGTGAGCAAAAGATTACCAAGGATTGACAGCAGACACCAGAATCGAGGAGAGAGGCCCCTAAGAAGGCATTGACGTGGCTGAGTCTCTGATTTGGACCCTTAGCTTCAAGAATTGTGAGAAAATAGATTTCTATTCCTTAAAGGCACGCATTTAGGGTATCTTGTTGTTGTTGTTGTTGTTGTTACTAAGAACTGCCTCAAATATCATGCCATTCATGGATGAGAGGACTTTGAGGAAGAGGAGTGGGCAAAGAAAGCCTCGAGATGCAATTACTGCTACGGACATAGTAAAGCAGCCTAGAGGTTGGAACATTGCCATCGGTTCAGGATGGGAGCCACCAGGTGGACAGGGATCCTTTGTTTTGAAGAGTCCTGGCAAGGTGCCCCACAGAAATGGAGGGCTGGGAGGCGAATCCTAACACAGAATCCTGTTCCTGTTGTGTAAATAAGTGACTGTTGAAAGTTCTGGTATGAACACTCTAAACAGTTAGCAGTACTGACTGTCTAGCACAGTGGGATTAAGGTGGGCTTTCACTTTCTTGGTTATCGAGATCTTTGATGGTTACCTGTTTTATAACAAACACTGTGCCATTTTGGCATCAAAAGAATGGTTTTTATTAAGCTGGTGAGGATATTTGCAGAATGCTAGTTATACTAGCAAGTATACTTCCAAGTAGACTTCAAGGGAAAATAAACCATTTGAAGAAAAAGTTTCACATTACTGTTATCGAAGCATAGGTCACTGAGCTATGCCAAGAAATTGGAAGAGGACTACCTGACCAGCAGACTGGAAAAGATTCAGAGGTTTGGCCAATGTAAAGAAGGATGACGCAACAGAATGCAGAAATTATCAAACAATACCATTAATATCAGCTACAAGGAAAATTTTTCTGCTGATCATTCAGAAACAGATACATCAGGAAATCAACACCAAGCAGTCAGAAATTCAAGTTTGATTCAGATGAGGACATAAAAGGAGACATCATTGCTGACTTTAGATGGTGCTTGCCTGAAAGCAGAGAATACCACTGACTCTACAAAGGCCTTGGACTGTGTGAATTGTAGCAAATGATGTACAGCCTTGAGAAGCATGGGAATTCCCCAAACACTCTACTTAAGTAAACGTATACATAGACCCAGAAGCAGTTGTTCAAATGGAATCCGGGAAGACCACATGGTCTGAAATCAAGAAAGATATGCATCAGCATTGGATCTTCTCGCCATACTTATTCGATCTGTATGCGGAGGAAATAGTCCAAGAAGCTTGACTGTATGAAGAAGAATTCATCATCAAGGCTGGAGTAAAACTTATTTAAAAACCTACAAGGAGAATCTGAGGTGTCTCCTGATGAAGACAGAGACTAGCTATAACTTTCGATATGGATTGCAATTCAATATCAAGGAAACCAAAATCGTCACAACTCAGACAACAGATAAAGGAGGACGAGATTGAAGTTGCCAAGGGCTTCATTTTAGTTGGGTCCCCAATCAACCCTCATGAAAGCAATAGTCAAGAAATCACACAACATAGTACACTGGGCAAATCTGCTGCACAAGATGCACTTCTAAAGTGGTAAGGAGCAGAAAGGTCACTTTGAATGCTGAGGTGGCTTCATCCAAGCCACGGAATATTCAATCCCCTCACACGCATGTGACAGTTGGGTAAAGAATTAGGAAAACCGGCGCATTTAAGTCTGGTGTTGGCAAAGATTGTTGAAAACACCCTGGCCTGTCGGGGGAACAAACAAATCTGTCTTGGTGGAAGAACAGCCACAAAGCCCCCTAGAGGCAAGGATGGAGCATGACTTTAACTCATCTCCTTTGGACCGGGCTCCATAAAACAGAGGGTCAACAAAAAAAGAGGAAGCTCCCCAAGGAGAGAGACTGAAGCAGGGGCTGCAACAATCCACTCAAACCCAGCAAGGACTGAGGATGGCACAGAACAGAGCAGCATTTACTTCTGTTGTACATAGGATTGCCATGAGTTAGAACTGACACGATGGTGCCCAGCAGTAAGAACAAGAACATTATAGCAAACCATCCTTTCTCCTGGACTATGGGAAGCTGAATGACGCATCAGGAATGGAGAGAGATTCATTAGCAGTCTTGGACCTGCAAATAATACAACCTTGCTTCTGATGAAAATCAAAGACAATGGTCTCAATATAGATTACACTTCAGCATATAGAAAACAAAAATTTGCACAACTAGACCGATAAAGAGCATTGTGTTAAATAGGAAAAGGATTAAAGTTGTCAAGAAAATATTGATTGATGATCCACAATCAGCACCCATTGAGACCCCCAAATCCATTACTGTCAGACTCATTTTGTCTGACCTACAGAACACTAAAAGTGCTCCCCAGCGTTTCAGAGACCATGAAGCACTTGTCTATCATTTTGCCATTGTATGGTTGCTTGAGTTTTGTTGTGATGCTGGAAGCTATGTTATTGGTATGTGGTAGATATATACTCGTTTGTGTATTTGAGGATTAAGAGTGTAGGGGTGGAGTCTAGCCTATCAATCAGATCATAGCCAAAGAGGCCTCTTTATGAGCATGGCCTCCTGAGAATTCTGGGAACTCCTGTATTTCCTCCTTGGAGGCAGAAGACATACACTCTCTCTGCCACTCCCTGGGAGACATTGCAGCTGACAAGACTCATGGAACCACACTTGTACCCTGGCCTGGAGAAGTCACATCGACCTATCCTGATGCAACCAGACCTCCGAAGCAGGAGAAGCTACATAGAGATTCCTGCCAGTGCTGAGATGCTTACAATGCCACTTGATCCAAAGACTTTCTATCCACTGACCTGTGGTTGTTCTGTATTTGACATCATTGCATGTGTTTTGTGAGTCTGAAAAAAATTTTATAGATTGGTATCAGACATACCAAACTGATGTGCTTAGAATGGACTGTGTTGGGATACTTTCCTCATGTATAATTACCCTTTTTATGAAACTCTCTTATATTCTTTGGATTTGTTTTTTAGTGTACCTGGACTAACATATCATATTTCAAATGCCAGCAGGGTCACCCAAAGTGAACAGGTTTCTAGACTAAAATCAGGCAATGAAGAAAGACTTGACTCCCCATTTCAGAGGAAGGAGCCACTGAATAACCTTATGCATCACTTTGAAATGTTGTCAAATCCTGAAGGCCTAATGAATGGAAGCAGAACATTATCAGAGATCATGCCAGAGATGGGATCCTTGGATTGGAGGGCACTTAAACTGTGAATTAAAATGTGATTTCTCAGAGTGGAGACTACCATGTGATGCCAGTGGGGAGACACCTGTGGAAGTGGAGTCTTTGGGATCTTCATTTGCTCATGGACATGACTCAAGGTAAGGAGAAAAAACTGTAAAAGTCTGCTAATGATTGGAACATGAAACATGCAAAACTATGAATCTAAGAAAATTGAAAGTGGTCAAAAATGAAATGGAACAAATAAAGATCTATACCCGAAGCATTGGATAGTTGAAATGTCCCTTTGAATGAGAAAAAATATACAATTTACTATGTCAAGAATAACACAATCAAAAGGAATGGCATGGAATTCATTGTCTAAAAGAATGCTTCAAAAGCAATCACACACAATGCATGTACAACCAAAGAGATACATGTACAACCATGTAATCAGGTTATATCTATTTACCCTTGAGGAAATCCAATCAATACCACTATTATTCAAATTTATGCACCAACCACAAAACCTGGTGATGAAGAAATTGAAGAATTCTACCAATGACTTCAGTCAGAAACTGATGAAACTTGCAGTCAAAATTGAAAAATAAAGTGCAAGTATTAGAAACAAAGATATAGGAATAGTAATTGAAAAATATGGCCACGGTGATAGAAATGAAACTGAGGAAAACATGATAGAATTTTGCAAGACAAAAAAAAAAGAATTTTGCAAGACCAATAATACCCTTATAAATACCCTTATAAATACCCTCTCCTTTCCCCCAACAACACAGAGGTTTCACCACTGTAAAACTCTTTTCTCTTGAGCTTCAACACAGAAGATCTTCTACTCATAGACTTCTCCAGGTAGACTATACAGAAATCAAATTAACTACAAGGGGAGGAAATGATGAAGAAGCTCAAGATCAGCAGCTAACACCAGGCCAGGGGCTTACTGTGGAATAGACCATCAATTGAGAAAATTAAAACATGTCTATAAGAGCCAAGCTATTGAAAGCTGCAGGAAGCTCCTGAAGCAAATGGGAAGCATACAGTCACTTTACTGAAAAAGACTCTCTACAGTACACAATCTCAAGAGGTAACATATGAGAAAGAACCACTGGTGTTGAAGGAAGACGGTCACACGGCACTGAATGCATTTGCTAAAGACAAGGCTCCAGGAACTAGTGGAATGCCAATGGGAATGTTTCAGAAAGCTGATGAAGCACAGAACATACTTACCTGTGCCACGAGTTTGGAAGATAGTTAGTTGACCAAAGGACTGGATGAGACTCATATTTGTACCAATTCGGAAGAAAGGTGAGCCAACAGAATGTTCACATTGTAGAACTATATCACGGATATCACATGCAAATGAAATTTTGCTGAAGACCAACCAACAATGTTGTAGCAGTACATTGAGAGGGTGCTGCCCAAGATTCAGACCAGAATCAGAAAAGGACATGCAAGAAAGGGTGCTGGTGTCAGGTGGATCTTGGATGAAAACAGAGACTACCAGTAAGACGTTTGCTTTGTTTCTATTTACTAGGCCAAGGTATTAGACTGTGTGGATAACAAGTGATATATAACCTTGAGAAGAATCCCAGAACATTTCACTATACTCAGGCAGAACTTGCACATGGACCAAGAGGCGCTTGTGCAAACAGAAGGGAATACTGTAGGGTTTAAAATCAGGAAAGGGGTGCAACATGACTGTATTCTTTCCCCATACTTACTCAATCATCATGCTGAGTAATTAATCAGAGAAGCTGGCTTTTATAAGGGAGAATGTAACAGCAGGATTGGAGGAAAACTTATTAACAACCTGCAATACTCAGATCACACGACCTTGCTTGTTGAAAGTGAGAATATAGGGCACTTGCTAATGAAAATCAAGGATTTCAGTCTTCAGTATGGATTCAATGTAAAGAAGACCAAATCCCTCACAATTGGTCCAATAGGGAACCAATAAATGGAGAAAAGCTTGAAGTTGTCAAGGATTTTGATTTGTTTGTATCCACAATTAATTCTCTTGGAAGCAATAGCCTAGAAAGCAAAAGATACATTGCACTGAGTGAATCTGCTGTACCAGACTTCTTTAGAGTATTAAAAGGCAATAATGTTATTTTAAGGACTAAGAAGGGCCTGACCAAAGCCATGATATTTTCCATTGCCTCATGCATGTGAAAATTGGACATTGGCTAAAGAAGACCAAAGAAGAATCGATGCATTTAGAGTGGGGTGCTGGAGAAGAAAGTTGAAAATACTATGGACTGCTAAAAGGACAAACAAATCTGTCTTGGAAGAAGTATGGCCAGGATGGCCAGATTTTATCTTAT
>PVJH01013451.1:0-52860 GCA_004026705.1 Nesogale talazaci | reverse complement strand
CCTAATGACCCTGTGGGTTTCCTTTACCTTTAACCTTACGAACAGCTGGTGGTTTTGAACTGCTGACCTTCTACTCAGCAGGCCAGCTTATAACCATGAAACCGCCAGGGCTCCTTTATGGCATGTGTCCAGAAGGAGAGACGGGCTGAGAGAAGTCCTTTGAAAACGTAGGTCAGCCCACTGAACTGCATGTCACCCAAGCCCCAGCTCCTCAGACTCGACCCTCACTCAGTCTCTGGGGGATCTCGTGACAATGTAGACTCTGACTTAATAGATCCAGGACGGGACCCTGACTCTGCATTCCCACCAGCTCCCAGATAATGCGGGGCTCACCCACCAGCCAAGCCATGATTGGCAAGGGCTAAGAGGATAAAAAGTCCTTTGAAAAGAAGCCCTGTCAAAATACTGTATTTTCTTCTCTTCATTTTGTGGGAGCTTTGTATGATAACATTAAAATTCCATAATGCCGGAAGCTTACATTCAGATGCAGCATTTTATTTTTGTGACTCTTTCAAATACAATTCTGATGAGTGAGGGGGTGGTTAATTGTATCCTAGCGGGGATATAGTGGGAAATAAACATAAAAACCTAAGTAAACAAATTTTGTAATAAATAGGCTAATCAGTTTTTACAGCAATTCAATTCTTGCCAGTCCTTCAAAGGCTGGATCTTGCTGCTGCTTCAGGAGAGAAGGCAGAGAATAGCTGGATGGGCTTACAGACACTTCTGGATTTGTCCGGGTTTGCACAGTATCTCTGAGAGGGGCCCACCCACCATGGCATTTCTCTCTTTTGGAGGGGATGCCGGTGTTGGTCAGGAATCCTGAAGGTGCCGTGTCTAAGCAGTTGGTGTAGAATTGAAAGGTGTGGGGTTCGCACCAGGGCTGCCAACAGATTCCCTTTGGCATCAGCCACCTCTGAGTATTCCCATTTCCACCCCAGATAAGACCTCCTGGAACCTACATTTCCACAAGATCTCCAGGTGATTCTCCTAGATCTCGGGAAAATAGGGGCTCAGAGTCAGCATGTCTGGGATGCAAATGCAGATTCTCAGCTGTGGCGCATGCCGAGATGACGCTCTGGGAAGCCCTGGTTCAAATCCACCCACCATTCCTATGGGAGAAAGATGTGACTGTCTGCTGTGAAAATGATAACCATGGGAGTTCCCTGTGATGCATCTGTTTTGTTCTTTCTGCAAGGCCACTGTGGTGCAGGACGCCTCCAGTGGGTGAGTTGGTGAAGAGCAGCCATTTGCAGGACCTGGGGCCCTAGCTGCAAAGGGCAACTTTGCCAGTGTCCAAGGAAACTGTGACTCAGACCCCAAGAGGAATGGATGAGAAGCCTCAGCTCGATCCCCTCACTCCTAGCCACTGTCTTCCTCAACTGCGAGGGGCCTTTAAAAAAGCCTGTGGAAAAAATGGGATGAAAAGACAATGGAATTCCACCAGGCACATTTTGAAGCCTCTGGTATGAACTTGGGCTGCCCTCCGTTCATGGAGTTGTTCGGTTCAGCTGCTGGTCTCGTGTCCAGCTTCCTAGCTCCTTTCCACAGAAGGAGATGTCCAGGTCACTTGCAATGGATGGGGGTTTGGAAGCTCTTGTAAATATATTGCGAAATTGGTATAGTTCTCCCCCCCCCACCCCCAGCCCCACCTCCAACACATACAATAATAGATGCCCTTCTCTGAACTACACATGCTGATAGGGAAGAGGTTAGGCCTAGAAGCTAGCTGTTGATAAGAGAAAGCCATATTGAGTTGTTTTTTTTTTTTAATATATGTGTTTCAGAGAGGAAAAGAGGGCATGAGTTTGAATGGTAGTACATTTACTAAGTCTGGCAGCCATGGGGCACAGGTGAAATGACAGAAATGTCTATCCTCTGTTTCGGGGAAAACTCTTTCTCATTTGGAGTCCTTAGGTGGCATGAATGGCAAAGCCCTCAACCATGAGCCCAAAGCTTGGCAGTCGGCGCCCACCCAGAGGCATCTGGGTAGATGAACTCCCTAAAAGGTCACGGCTTGACTGCACGGAGCAGTTTTAATGCACACGGCTGGGGAGCGTCCCCACGAAGCAGAGACTGCTCAGCAACCACCAACCAACCGCATTTCTTATTTATGCCTAAGTGGCCGTGAGATACATTGTGCAGGATCTCTTAGGTGATCAGACGCAACTGTATTTAACCATGTCTTACAATATGCAACATTACTTTCCACTAAATATAAATTTTCCTTCCGATTGGAAAGAGGAGGAAAGGGAGACCACGGCCTTGAAGTCGGCAGGTGAGTGTCGTGATTACGCATCGGGCTTCCATCTGCGTGACGGGCGGTTGGAAACCACCATCCATTCCTTGGCAGAGCCTGGGCTTTCTACGTTGGGAGACAGTGTCATTGTAAGTCCTGGAAACCCACAGGGGTCTCAGCGAGCCAGACGGACTCGATGGCCGCGAGTTTGGTTTTTAAAATAAGGTGAAGGGACCTTGGTGGGCTGCTCACCGCAAGGCCAGCGGTTTGAACCCACCAGCTGCTCTGTGAGAGAAAGAGGAGGCTGCCTGCTCCAGGAAAGATTTTAGACCCGGAAACCCTGGGCAGCAGTTCTTCTCCAGGAAACGGAATCGACTCCTTCACAATGGGGAAGTAGGGGAAGCGGGCTTCTCTCTAGTGACTCCGCATGTACCAGTCTCAGGATGTATACATAAAAACCAAACCCCCCTTGCTGCCCTGAGTCAAGCAAGCCCTCTTCTTCATGAGGGTTTTATACCCTGTGTGCAGTATAAATAAAACAAGATAATTAGGAGAAAGACATAACTTGATGACAAGTTAAAAAGTGAAAAGTCATCAAGTCATCGTTTGCCATGATGCCTATTAAAGAGAAATTCCCACAGAGTCGTCGTTTCACACCCCCCCCCTCCCCCGGCCCCACTCAGGAAGCCAGAGCGACAAGATGGTTAGCGGAGTTCTGCCCGTGGCTGCAGTTCCCAGTTTCTGGCGTGGGCATCTGCCTTGGCTGAGAAGCTTGTCAGGCAGCAGGGCCCTGCTTGCTCCCTTTTGTATCAACCGTGCTGGATGGCAGGGAGCCCAGGGGTGTCATTTCTTGGAACTGCTGAGGTGGAAATTGCTGTTTGAGGTTGAGGACCGCACCTCGGGCTGAGGGCAGGTGTCCTCACTGGCCAAGAACTCTGCACTTCTCTGAAATAGAAACTGGGAGCTTCTTGGAACTGCACAGCAAACCCCTCCCACCAGCCCTTCCCCGGTCCCTCGGAGCCCCAGTGTATTGGCCCTTCTGCCTTCTGAAGCATCTTGTCTTCTCCCTCTTGCTTTGTATTGGTGGTGACAGTGAGAATCACGTGGTTGGGGGTGTTGGGTGTGTGTGTGTGTGGGGGGAGTCGGCTTAACTTTATAAAGAGAGCAACTTACTATGAGCTGTCAGTTACCCCGAGGAAACAGACTGCCGCCTCAGCAGAACCGAGAAAGTCAGACTTCCAATTAATACCCATATATCATGTCCTTCTTGCTTTGATGTATGTGACCTTGGCATACCGGTTGGCTCTTGCTGGGTCGCTGTCCAGGCTGCACTCTTTGGCCTGCATCATCCAGGGTCAAGTAAGGGTGAGGCAGAGGGAGCCCATGCCAGAGTGTCTGCTGCTGTGGGCTACTTGGGGGCCCTGGGGAGACAGGGGAGCGGAGCCTGCAGAGTGCCCTGTCAGAATCACACCCCATCCCTGTGCGGGAAAAGGCAGCTCACCTGCCACCGGGAGGGAGCTTCTACTTGTGTTCCTTTCATTACAGATAATTACTTCACCAGAATGGTATAGCTTCTTTGGCAAATCAAACCCTTTACATGACTTACCTTGGCTTTTTGTTTTTAGAAAGTAGAATTTAATCTTTCAGTCCAAGCAGGGGGCGGGGGGTGGGGGGAAGGTACTGAATAGGAAAGGAAGTCACTTTTCTCTTCCTTCCAGCAACTCTCCCCCTTGCTCTGACTTGAATGAAAACCCCCAGGCTGAGCCAACAAGTTCTGGTTGGATGGAAATTAAATATTTATGGTTTCTGAGAGGAAGTATGGCATTTCAGTTTCTAATGTCTAGGTAGATAATTAGTTACGTAAATGAGTTACATAATTTCCATTCTTTCCCTTAGTCTTATTGATCATTAGGAAGAACAAAATATTTTAGAACGTTGTAGCATCGTATCCAGGAACGTAACACAGTACAAACGCTTTAAGTGGCTCATGGTCCGATCAGTTCTTTAGACGTCTGGGTTTCTGGTTTCAGATGGACAGCCATTTTACTGAGACAATGTAGTCTTTTGGCTGGGGACAGGGTCACATGATTAATAATCTAAGTAGTTTTTTTTTATATGCTTGAATAAAAAATATCGTGGAGTACCCCCAGAGAAGGCAGTCCAACATGACGTTGTAGGCCATTTTTCTATAGGAAGTCATGTCTGACTTGAGTTTGGACGGATTGGAATTTGCCAGGTTGGATCTGGAATCTTGGCATGCTACACACGGTTAATTTTTTCTTGACGGTGTTCACTGTCAAGGCCTGTTACTTAGTTGAAAATCGAGTCACAGGGATGTAGTTGGTTCCAGGCTTGAAAGGTGTCTAAAAGTCCACATTTTAGAGGTTCTGCCGATTCCATCCGAATTGTTGCCATGCTCATGTGAGTCGATCCACTGATAGATAAGCAAGCTGCATGAGTAGGGGAAGGCAAATGAGACTTCACTTTTTATATGGGTTGCAAATATACCTGTGAATAAGCTAGCGCATGTTGTTGTTAGGGGAGGTCAAGTCTGTCCAACTCATGATCACGTAAGACAACTCATAACACCACAGAAGGAAACACTGCCCAGTCCTGTACCTTCCTCAGGATTGTGCTTAATGGGTGAGCCCCTCGATCCAGCCACACAGTCAGTCCCTCTCCTTGAGAGCCTTCCCTTCTTTTGCTGCCTCTCTGCTTTCCCAAACATGATGCCCTCCAGCAGGGACTGGGTCTCCTGACAACATGTCCAAAGAATGCAGGATGAAGTTTTTCCATCCTTGCCTCTGAGGAGTATTCTAGCCATACTTTGAAGATAGATCTGTTTGTTCTTTTGGTAGTCCACAGTTTTGTCAGTATTCTTCCAGCACATTGATTCTGTAGTCTATTTTATCCATGAAATAATCTTTCATCTACAGAGGAGGCGACTGAAAATGCTGGGGGCAGGTCCAGCTTGGTCCTCAAAGTAGCATCCTTGGTCTTCAGTACTCTGAAGAGGTCCTGTGCAACCGCTTGACCCAGTGCAGTGCATCCTTTGACCTCCTGAGGGCTGCTTCCCTGAGCACTGGTTGTGCATCCCTACAGAGGGTGAAGGAATGAAAGCATCCTAGCCGTGAACACATACCTTGAAGAAATGAGTCTCTGGGCATGGGCTCAAGAACATGGTCTCAGGTGACATCAGCATCACTTTGCATAACATTGTCCACAAAGATGATGCTCTGCACCCTACTTTGGTGGCAACTGGGATCTTAAAAGCTGGCAAGTAGCCCTCTACTGTGTACCTATTGGTTTCTTGTGCAAAGCAAAGAAAAGTGAAGAAATCAAAGATGCATAGAAACAGGCCAGAGGTCTAGTGGATCATGTGAACCCAGCCTCAGGACCCCACTCCTCACTTTCTAAATGGGAATACAGTAGAAAGTTCTGTTGGGTAGAAAAGGAGAAAAAAAATATAAAATAATACTCCAAGTCATAAATAAAAAGGCTAGACTTACTGGTCTCAGAAAGACGTCATAACCCTGACCTGAATTCACCCTCCTGCCCCCCCACCCCATTGTTCACTTTTCAGCAAAACAACAGATAGTCATAGAAGATAGGCAATAATACCAGGGAGGCATGCAGTCTTTTAGAACTATGAGCAATACACCATCAAGTGGGCAGCAGTTGCTCAGAGATGAAGCTCCAAAAACAGGATGGGAAATAGGGATGAATGGAAGTAGTAAACACAGGGAGGAAATTCGAAGAATCTGCAGTCAATGTCATGAAACAAAATATGTATGGACAGCAGAATGGAAAACAAATTTGTCCGATAAACTGTATCCAAACCAAAAACACACCCTGTGCATGGCAATTGGAAGTACAGTTTTCCCATTTCTGCTGACAAGGCACACACCAGATGCCTGCGAGTCTTCAGGTAGCATTGCCTGCAGAGTTTATTGTATGATCCTCAAGATGTGGCAGTTTTCAGTATATGGCTACAAGCCAAGCTACTGGGCAGGATTGTCCAAGAAGAGGAAGGAGAGAGTGGAGACAGACTGGAGACCCTGAGGGGCAGTGGGAGGGAAGCAACACATGCTGGAGAGATGAGAGAAACGTCCGGCAGAGAAGTAGAGAATCCTGGGATTCCAGGACCAGAGGGAAAAAGATTGTGGCCAGCAAACTGAGTGGTCCGTGGTCAAATGCTTTAGAGGTGTCGTGTAAGCTGAGGTCACCGAAGTGGTTTTCAGAGTTGGCAGTCAGGAAAAGGAATGAATGGAAGGCAGAAAAGTGAAGATGCATGCCGAAGTCGGTTCCAACCTTAACACAGCTGCATACTTTGAACTTTTTAATTCAGAATGAATGGTCCACTGTGTCCAAGTGATTGTACATGAGGGGAACGCTAAAAAAGAACCTGGGGAAATTCCATTATTTTAAAATTTTATTTTCCTATGAACTTTTGGACCCCTTCCTGCCTCCCATATTTTGAAATTGTGGACTTGGCTATGCAGGCCCTGCCAGTAATCCTTTTACATTGTGTTGCCGGGTGCCTGGGAGTGGGTCTCCCCTCCGATACAACAGGATGAGATGCTGTCCAGTCCTGCACCTTCTTCATGCTCACTGGGGTCGCTCAAGCACAGAGTGGTGGGCACTGTGCACCCAGCATGTCTTCCAGGGTAGGGAAGGAGGCTTGGTGATGCTGCCGAGTAGACATGGATCGACTCCTAATTCACTGTGATGTCGGCAGTTCAAACCCACTGGCAGCCTTGCAGGAGAAAGGTGAGGCTGTCTGCCCCTGCAAATATTGACAACCCTAGAAATGCCCTGTAGACCTGTTGAGAGTTGATGAGTCTTCTTGATGTCAGTTGGTCAGGTTGGTTCCAATACCACATTGGGCAACATTTGGCTGCAACTCATAGAGTTTTCCATCTGGCGTATTTCCAGGTGTGTCCTGCCAGGCCTTTCTTCTTAGTCTTCTTGCCTTGAGCTTAACGATAACCTGCCCAATGTGGGCGACCTTGCTGCGAATGGAAACACTGGTGGCATACCTCCCAGCATCTTAGCAATATGCAAGACACCCCCCTACCTTGTGACAAACTGAGGAATGGGTGGTGGATTCTCAGTTGGTCAGTGTTTAAAATGGGCGAAAGACACTGTCTCCATATTTTTCATAACGATTTCTAGATCCGTGAGACCACTAAGTTGTTTAGGTGGTAGAGAGGTTTTTTTGGTTTTGTTTTTTTGAGAAGTCTGAACATCAGAGGAGGGTGTGAACCATGTCCCACCCTATGTTTCTTTTGGGATGTGGTCTGCTAGAAGACCCAAAACATGGTTTCATTTGTCATGACCTTCCTCTGTGTCTGTCTGAGAGCCATCTTAAAGATACAGAGAGAAAACACACAGCAGGATGCTCAGAAAAGAGGCCCTCGTGAAGTGCATTCGAGATCTCTGTCCCAGATGGTAGGGACTGAAACCAGAGGCACCAGAGGCACCAGAGGCTGCAGCACGGAGACTGTGGGATGAAGCACAGGGCCCAGGCTGAGACCAGGGCCCGTGAGACGGAGCTGAGGAACAGTAGTAAGACTGAGACTGTGCGGCGGAGCCGTGTGCTGGCCCCGGACCCACTGTGGCAGAGGCCAGGAGACCCCCTGGCTGAGGTCTGAGGACTGGAGAGAGACGGGTAGTGACCTGAGGAGGTGTGCAACTGTGGACCAGTGACTAACCTGGGCGCTTAGTGATCCTGACTTGGTAAGCGCTTCACTTCCTGACAACTCCCCATCGACGTGAATCTGGTCTGTGAGTTCTGTGTCGCCCTTGCAACAACATATCACACTGGGCGGGGAGGAAGAGCTGCTGTCAGAATAGCTACGGAAGGATAGAGGCTCGGAGACATGTCTGACCTCTGCCGCCAGGCAAAGAGGGGCCCGGAGGAGGTCAGACGGGGACCCTCCATGAGGTTTGCACACTACAACACCTGATTGTAACTTTATTAATAGCAGTGACAGAAGCCATAACAACATTGGGAAAAGGACCAGATGAAGGTAATCTAAAATTAGACGAAAGAGCTTTTTTCCATGCACATTATTTTGCAGTTTCTTCCTCCAGCCTATCTTCAGGCAGATGATCCTTTCTCTCTGTACGACTAACTCCATAAAGAAAGCTGATGGGAGGTGTATATAGGCTTAACTTGTGTCTTGAGACAATAGATGGTGTCTTAACTGAAATTAATAGATTCTTGGCTTCTGGGATTGTAGCGTATTGAAACAGATGACAAAAGGAGCTTCAATTGTCTTCTTTGAAAATATTTGAGAATAAGACAAAGGAGATTTTGAGTTAGGCTAAAAAAAAAAAAAAAAAGAATAAAATCTTGGCTGACAAAATCCCAGAAAGGCGCCTTTTGTTAATGGGCAGGTAGGGACTGGGAGCCAGACTGTTTCCAGTTCAGATTCTGCCACTGCCATGTGGCTAAAAGAAGTGTTTCCAGTGAAGGCAAGAAGCAATATGCTCTTTGATTGGCCAAGCAACATAATCCTGACAATTCATCTCTTTCATTCCTGAGCTCAGGTCTCGCCATCGTTTTGTCAGACGGCCGTGCCTTTACCTCCAGTCTCTCCTTTGATTCACAGCCTTGGGCTTGCTCCCCAGTTTCTGGACTTAGACTGACCCCGTATCCTATCGATGGATCATGGCAGTTTGTGGTCTAGGTACAGTGGCCCTGAATCATGTAGTTCATGTTTCCGGACACTTCAGATTTGTGTGCTTTCTGGTCTATCGATCCCCTCCCCGGCTCCGCACTGCACTCATTGCTGATATGGAACCCAGGACAGCTCTTCGTCAAATCGCTCCTGTTCTGCCAAGCCTGGAGGTGATTCATTATAGACTTATTTCATGGTGAATTGGGAAACCAGCATCCCCCTGCAGATTGTTTATGGCATCTCTCAGGTGTGTCTACTTAGAGATAAATTAAAATGACGAAGCGAGATGACCGTCAGGATGGCCGTTTGCATTTGCTGCTGCCAGGTGATGCTGTTGTAATAAACACAGACCCAGATCTCACCGACGTACAATCACACGTAATTTATATTTCGCTCGTAGCGTGAGGCAGGCAGGAGTCAGCTCTGCTCCAGGGTCTTTTTCATTCCAGAGCCCAGGCTGTCCGACGGCCCATTTCGGGGAGCACGCGAGTCTCTCGGTGGAAGGAGAAGGAGGCACTCCGGCCGGATCTGGCCGGTGACGCACCTCTGCCATGGCTCTGGCCTTTGAAGTCATGAGGCTGTGCTTGGCACCTTTCGCGAAACAGCTGCAAGTCGTGTGTTGAAAACAGAGACGGACACCCTCTCACGGGAGTCCGCGGCAAGACACGTGGAATGGTCATGCAGTTGGCCACCCAGTGAATTCCTATTCTAACAGGGATATGCTAAGCTTGCGCAGCTGTCTGGGTGCATGCTCTTGGGGTTCTCAAACCTCTGGGAGGGAGGCACAGGGCCAGCTCCCTGCTGTTGGGGGTCAGGTCACTGTGAGCCGGGGCCCACTCCATGGCGCAAACGCCGCCACCACCTTGCTCTTGTAGTCTTCTTTTTCTTTTATTTGTTTTTCCAATGAAAAGATCATTTTACTGGAGGCTTTTCCAGCTGTTAGAACAATCCACACATCCATTGTATCCAGCATATTTTTACCTATGTTGCCATCATTGTTTTTGAGACATTTACTTTCTGTTGAGTCCTTGGTATCAGCTCCTCTTTGTGCTCTCCCTCTCCCCCTCCCACTCTCATGACCCCTCAATAATGAATAAATTATTATTTTCATCTCTTACACCGACTGCTATCTCCCCATGGTTTTCTTTGCACTGGAATGTAGTACTTCTTTGAGATGTGTGTGGCCCACAAGGGGGACGGAGGAAAAGAGTTGATGAAAAGGTTTCCGCCCCAGAGACCTCATGTCCATGTCCTGGGCTCCTCACTTTAGAGGACCTGTTTTAGGACGCCTGTGTGCTTTCTCTCATCTCATCTTGTAAACTTTGCCTCACCAATAAGCAGGGGTCCTCAACCTTTTTGAACAGGGGTCCAATTCACTTTCCCTCAGACTGTTGGAGGGCTGGACTATAGTTAAAAAAAAACAAAAACAAATTATGAACAAATTCACTGCGAGCCCGGGATGAGTCGGCTGCTAAGCAGGACAGCAGCAGAGGCAAAAACACCTGGTGGGCCAGATAAATGTCCTCGGCGGGCCGCATGTGGCCCACGGGCCGTAGTTTGAGGACCCCTGGTATAGAGAATATGTTTGTACGTTCAGCTGCCATGTCCTGATTCTTACATCAAATGAATGATGACTGCTTGCTGCAGACAGATGTGAATCAAATAGTGAATGCCGATTAAAATCAGATATGAATCAGAGGAAACCAGACAATGAAGTATCTGACTTAAAGGGGGAAAAAAGCTTTTATTAGTCTTCTCTTTAACCAAAGCTGTACGTATAACATAAAACTTTTGATTTTGGAAACACAAAAACTTAACCAACCACGGACTCTATGTGAAGAAGACTTTGAACCAGTTCTTTCAACTCGCACACACAGGTAGTTTTGGAAACCCACAGGCAGGTTCTGCCTGCCCTATTGCGTTGCTTTGGTAGTGAGCATGTGGTTTACTGAGGGCATGAAAGGATTTTCCTGGACCATAGCAGGAGTCCATGGGGTTTAAGCTTATCCTCGACTCCCTCTTTTGCCTTAGGGATGTCAGAGTAATGAGAATCAGTGTCCAAGTGTGTCCTGGTGGTGCAGTGGTTAAAGTACCCCGCTGCTGAGTAAAATGCACGGGAAAAAGAGACAGCAGTCTGCTTCCCTAAAGATTTCCAGCCTTGGAAACGCGCTGGGTCAGTTCTCTGCCCTGTGGTGTTGCTCTGGGTTGGAGTGGGCCGAGTGGCAGTGGGTTTGGCTTTTCTCCATCTTTTCTGAAATGTGGAATTCATTTCTGTGCATGCTGGTCCATAGCGCCAACCTGGCATGTTCATTATTCCTGGAACAGGGTACCTCGTCTGTGTTAGTTCCAATGAAATTGAAGGACGTAGTCCACACCGATACTGCAAATGACTTAATGGTCTTTCGAATTGCTGGAAGATTGGACGAAAGCAAAAAAGATAAACGAAATAAGCAAAAATAGAGTCATTACTTTTTAGTTTCTATGAGGATCAAAATGCAATATTTTGAGCCGATGAGACGGCTGTGAAACGCTCTGAAGAAAACCCATTAGAGGAGAATTAGAACTCGAGCAGATTTGCTGTTCTTTAATGGGCCCGGCAGATCTTTTGATGCTTCACAATCTTCTGTAATACCCATGACTTCACCTTCTGAGCTATATAAACGAAACAGAGCTTTCTTTCCCTCTTCTCCAGAGCTGTGTGTACACCAGCAAGCCTTTCTCTTTACTCAGTAGCACGGATATTTTAGAAAGCTTAAAATACTCCATGCGCTCTGAATTTTATATTAATGAAATTCAAGGAACAGGTTTTTTTTTAAGTGCCATTAATTATTTAGAGACGGAAACATGGATCACTGACACTTTTACTTCCCTTTTTGTATATTGATCTTGTATCCTGCAACCTTGTTGAATGTATTCATTAGTCCTAATAGGTCTTTTTATGGACTCTTGAGTGTTTTATATATACAAGCGCGTGTCATCTGAGACTAGAGATAGTTTTGCTCCTTCCTCTCTAATCTGAATGCCTTTTATCTCGTCTTCCTACCTAATTGCTCTGGCTAGAATCTCCAGGCCAGTGTTAACCAGAGAGGAAAGAAAGCATCCTGTTTTGTTCTTGGTCTTCAGGGAGGGAGGTAGCAGTCAGTCCTTCACCATAACTTACGATGTTATGTATTGGTTTTTCATAGCAGTCTTTTATCAAGTGAAGATATTTCTGTCTATTCCCAGCTCCAGTGCTTTTCATGCAAGAATGCTGAGTGTTCTACATCCAGGCAGACTGGGTGTTCTTGTGGGAATTGGTTCTAGACCACTGGAGTCAAGGCGGTGGTGGAATAAAGCAAGACACACAGATATTTTTTAGTTTCCCAGTTCATGTAGAATACTATAGTCGATGAAAGAAGCCCCCAGGGTTCTGTGGTTTAGGCACTGGGCTGCCAGTCCCAAGGTTGGAAGTTCCAGTCTCCCAGCTGCTTTGTGGGAGGCAGATGAGGCTGTCTGCTCTTTTAAAGATTTACAGTCTCAGAAACCCTGGGGGAACAGGTCTGCTCTCTTGTGTAGGGTGGCGATGAGTCAGTCAGAATGGAATTGGGTTTGGTTTTTGTTCGTGTAGTCTTGGTGCACTGTGAGAACCACCACACTGCGACATAAGCATGAAGTGAGCACATGCTGTTGAGAAGATGGCACCAGTAACTTGCTCCACGAAGGGTGGCCGCAGCTTTCAGCCTCATCAAGCAGTAGCTGCACAGCTGCAACAAAGCGAAGGATGTGCATATACATTTACTGCTGTGTTGAGGTGATCGTTTGGTTTTTGTCCTTTAGTAATATGGTGTATTATGCTGTCTGATTTTTGTGTGCTGGGCCAATTTTGCATGCCTGAAGTATATCTCTCTTGATGATGGTCTATAATCCTGTCATCTGTTGCAGGACTCAGTTGCCTGGTGTTTTGTTGAGTGACGGATTTCTTTTGAAACATTGAACAGTGACGAGAACAGCCAGCTCAAACTACAGGCTTCTGGGGCCTCTCCTGTGCTCTGTCTTATGCTGTTCCGTTTCTTCCTTGAGGTATACTGTGCTACTTGGGGGAACTCCTAAGTACGTACACCCTGTAAGTGGGTGGATTATGGGGACCTCTGAGTCCAAAAGGCCATAGCCCTGACATTCCTCAGGAGCAGTTTGCTTCGACACACTGGGCTTGAATTCCACTTGACAGCAACTAAGCAGCTAAGTCCCTGTGTTGACTGGGGACACAAAGCCAGGGCATGGAGTCAGGATGAAGAGAAATCAAACCAGACTCTCAACTCACTGTCAGAGGGCGTATCAGGCAGGGTAGAACTGTCCCTGTGAGTTTCCAAGACAGTCACTCTTTTGGGGAGTGGAAAGCCCTGTCTTTCTTCTTCAGAGTAGCTGGTGGCTTTGAGCTGCTGACCTTGTGGTAGAAGCCCAACATGTAACCACACCACCAGGGCCTCCTTGAAGAGAAACCAGTCCCCAAGAAAGAGGTTAAGACTCTGTACCCATAAACCATTAGCTAATCTGGAAAAGAACCTTGGGCATTGTGTTAGTCTGGGTAGACTAGTGAAACAAATTCATAAACACATATATGTGTATAAGAAAGAGGTTTATTTGCAAGAGCAACCGGACATTGAGAAAACAACCCATCTCAGTCCAGTCCAAGGTCCCAAGTCCGATGTTAGCCCACATGTCCGATACCAATCTATAAGTCCTTTTCAGATTCATGAAACACCTGCAGTGGTACCAAGACAATCATGGGCTAGTGGGTGCAAAGTCTTGTGTACTCAGTGGTGGTAGAAGGATCTCAGCGCTGGAGGGGGTTTCCCAGTTTCCAGGGCTCAGGGTCTATCAGCAGGCTGCCATGTGTTTCGTTAGCCACAGTGCCTTCCAGCGAGTGAGGGTTGTCAGTAGAAAGTTTCCAAGGAAGTGAACTGAGAGAGACAGCGTCTCTGCCTCCAAGAAGGAATTACCCCGTTTCCCAGAATTCTCAGACGACCATGCCCACACAGATCTCATTGGCTATCTCCAGATTGAGAGGCTAGACTCCACCCCTACACTCTTAATCCTCAAACTGACACCGGATTAAGTGACTGCCACAGGGATGCTTCCATTTCTTCAGCCCACCTGCCCCACTTTATATGGGAGAAAACAGATCCCTCTAATAACATGCTATTTTCTAGTGTGTGAGTCAAGGCTTCTCCAATCTGACTACCATATCAGAATTACTTGGAGGTTTCTTTTTCTGGGACTGGGGTCCAGGGATTTGTTACAATAGAAAAGAGCCTCAACCATGGGTAGATTGGATGCAGCCTATTTGCATTTGGGATGTGGTCATGGTAACAGGCCCTGAGAGCTTTGGGAATTCAGGATGCAGGGGACTCAGTGAGAGGCCAAGACAAGACCTGATGGAGACCCTGCACACTAGCTAGGAAGAGGAGGTAAGACTTGAAGGAAAGAGTCATGAGGTGGGGAGGTGGAGTTGGGAATTCACCTGCCCAGAGCGATCTGAAAGTTGTCACAGCACATCACATGGAGACATTTGTACATTTGCTTAAAAAAATGTTTACGAGTATGTGAGTGTGCTCAAGGCATCCTGGTAGATAACCTTGACTTTTTTTTTTCTTTTCAAGGTTTGAAGAACATGCGATTCTAGGTCTGATTGTCCTGAAGTCTCAAGTTCATTGTATATTTGACTGGGCTTGTTTTTTTGTTATTGTAATTTATCGATATGATGATCATGTCTTCAATGCCTTTCCCAATTTATTTCGAAACAGTGACTGGAAATGTTGCATATCAGCTTCTGTGTTTCTTGGTTAATGAAATAATTGATAGGCGGCATTTAAATGTGCCTGAATAGAGAAGTAGTGTGCTGTGGGGCCACATTAACATTTATAAACTCTTCTTTGTTGGAAATCATTTCATTCTTTCAAGGAAGCAAATTATGGTATTTTACATGTCATTAAGATACCGAAACTTGATCCTATCTATACAACTCTGTATTTGTAATGAGAAAATAATTCGATTTAATCTGTGAGTGTAATACGAAACACGAAGGTTTTTTTGGTGAAAAAATTTTAAAAACTGCCCATGTTATTATAGTGGTTATGTAGTGTCTTTCATCATTGTGTTCATCTCACCCTCAAAGTGCAAGGCTATTTATTTTTCTTCAGAGTAACAGTTCTTCCTGGTGTGTGCTGGGTCATGATGGCAAGCATGAACTCTGAATCGGACGGTCTGAGTTCAGATCCCCCCTCTGCCACTTGCTGCAAGGGTTACACAAGGTCACAGGAGCAAAGTGTGCGTAGGACAGTGCTGGGGATGTTTAGGTGTCTCGTTGTTGTAGCTGTAGTCTTTGTTATTATTTGTTTCCAACATATTACTGTATTACCTGGTACCTACCATGTAGTCTTGGGATGCTTGTAGAATCAATGAGTGAATGAACCAATTACTGTTAAGTTTTGTTAAATACCAGCCCCCCCAATATTTCCATTATGAGTATGCTGCTAAGGCATGATTTATTTGTAGAAGAATAGTCGTATCCGTGAGAATGCGTCTTTGTTCCATAAGGACTTGCGTGGTCACGTGGGAATGGCGGATGGCATTTGGACAAGGGAGCATTTTGGGTGCAATTTTATCATGTCGGCAGTAGCTGTGGAATCCTGGAAAGGGTGCCCAGGAAGTGCCTGCGTTACCGTGTCCTCCGATGGAGGGAGCATCCCACGTCTGGCTCTCTGTACATTAGCTCTCCCTGCAAGATGATGGAACCGCCCCTCCTTGAAGCCCTTTCTTTCTCCCAGCCACCTTTTTCTTCCTGCAAGTGCAGCTTTCTCATCATGGGAAAGGCTTTGAGCCTCTTCTTGTCCTGTCTGCCCGACTTCCTCTTTCTGCCTGTCTTTCACTCCCCCTCCCCTCCCCTCCAGCTTTCATCTGACTCCCACAGGCACCCATGACCCCACTTCCTTCCTCAAGTGAGTGAAGTGGGTCTGGCAGCAGCAGTTTTTCATTAGGAGCAGAAGCTGAGGCGGGAGCGCAGAGAACTGTACGCACCTTATTCCTTCGCCCAGCGGCAGAGGGAACGATTGGCGCCCACGCAATCTGCTGGGCAGAAGGCCACTCTGCCTGTGAAGAGTGATTTTTGTCATGCAGACCCCAGAGAAGGCCCCCTTGACTGCTGAAACAGACGGGAGACCTGGAGTCCAGTAGCTAGAGCTGTCAGGGGTCCTCCCAGAACAGAAGGCAGGCACGGGCGTGCAGCAGGACCTGGAGGCCTACAGGCCCTGTCGTTTCCTTCTGGCCTAATGGGAGTCAGGGGGCTTAGATTTGTCTTGATTGCAAGTGTGCTGATTGACAGGCTTTCTGACGGTGAGGCTATAGCTGCTCAGAGACAAACACCGCAGCTTTATTGCTTGAAATAAAATGTCGAGGGACCAGAGTCATGCATAAGGAGGCGGGGATCCAAAGACATTATTCTCTGAACCGTTTAGTTAAAATACAATTGTCCTAGTTCCTCAAAGGCTTGTTCGGGTATTAGTTGTCATTGGAGTTCTCCTGAAGGTCACTTCTTAATGATAACATCGTGACCAAACAGCTTTCCCAAGTCCCTGTTTTAGCTGTGATGCAGCCCTCGATTTTTTTTGCCCTTCCGTTATGCAATATTCAAATGAATTGTACGGCAGCTTTAGCATAACTGATGGCAATGCACTTTCAGTGGCTCTGACAGAATCAAGGGCTTTTGAATATAGCCTCCCTGGCCAGACACCAAGAATACAGCAGCGATCTGTTTCTCCCCTGGATGTGAGGTGGAAGGCAGCGCATGTTGGGGGGCATCCGGTGCAGCGTGACTAGACAGGAGGGCTTTATCAGGAACGCATTCTTTTGCCAAGTATGTATGAGAAAGCCAGAGTGAGACCTGGGGTATTTGGACCTGGGCTATGTTTAGCATCCAGAAGCCACTCTGCGGCTGTCACTGGTGAGGAGTTCCCACTCAGGTCCCGCTGAAGCTAGATAATCTAATTACACAGGATGGTGCACTCTGTTCTGAAGGGCGCTGGGTCTTTTGCTCACGTGTTCTGCCAGTGTGAGCGCATACTCACTTGTGAGGCCGTGTGACAGTTTTAGAAGGATCTGTGTTTTTTTTTTTTTAACAAGAAAAACTCATCACCGATGGAAGTTGAAAAAAACTCAGAGGGGTGTGTGCACTTGGGTAAAATCTTCTCAGAAGGATTTTTTTTTTAAAAAAAGAAGCTACAGGTGGTCACTTCAGATTTCTTAAAAAATGCACACACACATTTTAAGAGTACTTTCTGTGAGGCTTTCACTTTTTTCTAAACAACTCACTCTCTCTCTAAAGAAGGTTTGCCTAAGGAGACATGGCAGCACTGTGACTTCCACACCTGGCTGCGAACCGGACCGCAATGCTGGCAGTTTCCAAACCCACCACCTGCTACACAGGAGAGAGATGAGACCCAGGTTGCCTGCTCCCGTAGAGAGTCAGTTTCTGGAACTCTCCAGAGCTGTTCTCCCCTTTGATAAGGGTGCAGGGAGTCCGAGAATGGACTCCATGGCAGTAGGGGGTGGGTTGTCCATGACTGGTACATTGTGAGGGGCCACTTCATCCATGAGAGGGTTGGAGAGGGGGAGGGGGCACGTCCCACCTCTGATCACTCCACAGTTGGCTCCTGGCCCCAGTGGAACACTGGTGAGGAAGAGGTCTCCTTAAGCGAGTCTGGCAGCTTTGGTGCATACCCCACTGTCCCCAGCCTGTTCCTAGATCAACCAAGACCCCAGAGGGGTCTCAGCTGTTGCCCTAGGTTCTCACCTTCTCTTTTGCAGCACTAAGAGCTCACTATCCAGGTCCCAAGGAGCCCTGATGGCGTAGTGGATTACATATTGGGCTGCTAATCACAAACTCACAAAATCACAAACTCACCAGGTCCTCTGCAGCAGCAAGGTCAGGCTTTCTAGGCCTGGGAAGTTGGTAATCGTCTCAGAAGCCTGCTGAGGCAGTTCTCCTCTATTCTGTAGGTTTGCCTGAGTAAGAATCAACTTGAGGGGGGTGGATAGTAGAATAGTAGCTTCAGTGTAGTTCCCTGAGAGAAGGTGCAGCGTTTGCTTCCCCAGCAGGCAAGGGTGGGCGACCTAGGCTTGTGTGCATTAACCCTTACAAAGAGTGATAGTTCTATAATCTGTTGTCAATGCAAGAGGATTGAGAGTGAAGGGGTAGAGGTGAGCCTGTCAATCAGTTCACAGCTCAATGCCCTCATTTGGAGGAACGAAGGAGATAAATCGCTTGCTAGAGGTAGGACGCAGGACACAGGCTTACTACCCAGGACACATTGCGGCTGACAGCACACATGGAGCTCTGTTAGTGTCCTGAGCTGGAGGAGCAACACAGTGACCCCTGCCAGTGCTCAGATGCTTACAACGCCATTGGGTCCACAAGACTTCCCACCCACTGGCCTGTGATCTGTCTGCATCTAGGGCATGCGTTTTGTGAATCTGAAGAGGACTTTCTAGACCTTTGTTGACCATATGGACTAATAACCGACTTATAGACTTGATCTGAACTGAGCTGGGAAGTTTTCTCAATATTTAATTGCTCTTGTTTATCAGGCTCTTTCTTGTACACATGAGTGTCTATGAATTTGTTTCTCTGGTCCACCCAAATGACCACACTAAGACTAATAATTGATGGACACTTAGCATAAACTAGTTAACTCTGTCTAGTGGACTCTCTTATCTCCCTTGGCAGATGGGAAACCAGTACTCTCGGGGCTAAGTGCATGCATGCCCAATATTGATTATGCTTGTGAGCCATGGAGTGGGGTTGGACCCCTGCTCTGTGTGATAGACAGGCAGTGCTTTCACCTTTGGCTCAGAAAAGGCCTACAGATGCCCTCTATGGGGAAATCGACACTTCACTGGGACTCCTCCAGAATGTACCTGCACCTCATCTCTGTCTACACATTGTTTTCTTGGTCCAAATCGTGCAAATTGCTTCCTTCAACAGGAAAGTTGGTGGCAATCTGGTTATTGCTCAGTGTATACCTGTGAGTTTGGGATTTTTGTTTTAGATTTTTTTCCTCGTGATGTTGTTGTTTCTATTTGTTTTTTTGTAAACTAGGTGGGGGGTTACATTTCAGATCATCAACTTTATTCAGCAGTTGAAGCCACTCAGCAAGCACCCTCCCCGCCACCTCCCGCCCCCAGCCCAGACTCTCACCCCCTACCCAGCCCAGAGTCTCACCCCTTACCCTGCCCCAATGTCTCTTCTCCCTCTGTGGACTTTTCTGCTGGCTCCTGCTTCGCTCTCCACCTCCCTTCCCTCTTCCTTTCCTTTCTTCCACTGCTGAGACTGTAAGTTGTACTTCCACAGCCAGGTGTCAGGAACATGATTGACAGTGAACCCCGAGGGGGCCGAGTTTGGGTAAGCGCTGGCCTTGTTTTCCTGGATTTCACATGCGTCTCTGCCTCTGACAGGGGCAGCTGTACCACTCGCCTCGCCCTCTGTTAATGGAAAACGAAAACATACGCGACCTTCTGTTCATTCCTTGAACGGTTCCCGTCATACAAATGGGGTTTCCTCTACCAAGAAGGATGGGTGACTTTGTGTTCAGACTTTGAGCTTCAGCTCAGGCCCCAGAGAACAGCATCCAGGGGATGGGATCTTCAAGCCGAACTCGCTGATTTTTCTATTAGAAGTAATTTGGTGGGAGTAAACAAAACTGCAGCCAATATGCAGGGGGTGCTTTACGACGAACAGCGCCCTGGAGCTAGGCTTTGTATTCTGTCTGGTCCTCACCGTGAGGAGCCCGAGTGACAGAGTGGTTATGTGCGGAGCTGCATGGTCAGCAGTTTGAAGCCACCAGCCGCTCCAAGGGAGACCGATGAGCTTTTCTACTCCTGCTGGGCCACAGTCTCAGAAACCCACAGGGGGCGTTCCACATCACCCTGTAGGGTCACATTCTGAGTTGGCATCACCTGGATGGCATTTGAGCTTGAGTGTGGAGCCTGTGTCCCTCCGGGTTGACTATTGAAACAAGTTCACGGACACTCATACAATGTGGAAATGCAAGAGCTTTCTAGAAAACAAGTAATTGTATATTTAGAAACTATCTGGGCGGAGCCCCGGTGGCGTAGTGGTTGCGTGCGGGACTGCGGCCCACAGGGCTGGCGGTTCAAATCCAGCAGCAGCTCACCAGGAGCAAGGCTGGGTTTCCTACTCCCACCAGGGCAGTGATGTCCCATACACCCCCGCCAAGAAAAGGAAAATATCCCAGCGCAGTCCCGGATCAAATCCATAAATCCTGTAATTAGCCCATATGTCCGATACCAGTCTGTAAATCCCTCCTCAGACTCACACAACACGTGCATTGACACTGACGGCAGGAAGGTCACAGGCCAGTGGGGGGAGAGTCTTGTGGATCCAGTGGTGGTGGAAACATCTCAGCGCTGGCGTGGGTCTCCACGTGACTCCTCTAGCTCCAGGGCTCTGGCTCCATCAGCCTGTCTCCACGTGGCTTGTCGGCAGGAATGTCTCACAGGGAGAGAGACGAGCAGAGAGAGTGTGTGTGTACTATCTCTGTGGTCCTCTAGCTGTGATCTGATTGACAGGTTAAACTCCACCCCTTTGCAGTTTGACAGGAGATTATGTAACTGCCAGAGAGGCCTCAAAATGCTCCACTCCGGCAGGCATCATTGCCACCATTGAATGCGGGGAAAGCAAGGCATCCGTTTTAAGCCCAATTTTGTCGAATGCCTTTTACCAGGCTGTTCTGATTTTTAAGTAGAGTGGGTGGTCCCTTCCTTTGAGAAGGCATTGCAGTTATCTTTGAAAATTCTGTGAATTCTGGTCCTCCTCCTTGGTCAGATTGCTGTGTGTGAGGCCAGAAGACTGGGGTGTCCTAGGATGTTGAACCCTGAATGACGGCGCCAGCTGTCAGAACAAAGGGCATCGTTCGTCAAGGACGAGATGATGGTGACCGAGTTATGGTTCTTCACTGGCATGAGGTCGAGGAGTCCCCAGCATCAGGGAAAGGGCTGCCTGTCTTATGGCGAATCAGGCAGTGCTCACACAGGACATACGTACAGAGCCATCAGCTCCATATCAGACCTGGAGCAAGATAAACTTCCCGCCAGGGCAAGAAGCCGAGGGGCCCGGGCAGTCAGGAGACATGGAAATGACATCCGCGAGTATTTACGAAGCTGTACAAGTATGTGAGTTCCAATGTAGAACATAATGCGTGTTTTGCTTCAGACACAGTTCGCAGGGTCCCACTGTTTCTGAGACTGAAGCAGGGGCCTGTTGTCCAGGGGAATCTGACGCACACTGATTGTACATCCATCACTCAGTAAGCTGGGTGGGAGTTAGCCGTCCCTGAGCTGACCCCAACTCAGAGCTTCCGTGCACTTGGGGTTGGACTTTTATCATCCATAGGGGTTTCTGGGGCTGGTTTTAAGTAGTAGATGGCCAGGACTTTCTTTCTAGTCCTTCTCAGTCTAGAACAGTGGTTCCCAGCCTTCCTAATGCCATGAGCCTTTCATACAGTTCCTCATGTTGTGGTGACCTCCAGCCATAAAATTATTTTCTTTGCTACTTTATAACTGTTGTTTTGCTACTGGTATGAACTGGGAGACCCATGTAAAAGGATCATTTGACCCCCAAAGGGGCTACGACCCAGACGTTGATAACTGCTACAGTAGACTGTCATTCACACGTGTTCAGCAGTTTGAAACCACCCACCACACCGAGGGAGGTGAAGGCTTTCTACTCCTTTGCAGAGTGGCCGTCTCAGGAATCCACAGGGTGGTTCTACCCTGCCCTATAGCGTCACCACAGTCTCGGTGGGCTCCTGGCCGTGAGTGAGGACCCCTTCCTCCACAGCCAGCAGTGACCAGCCATGGCCTTCTCACACAGCAGTATCCTGACCTCTGCACCCACGGTCAGTCACGTGCCCTTCTCTGCCTCTCTCCTCGCCTTAGAAAGATCCTGCGATTACATTGGGCCCAAGGGGATAATCCAGGATAATCTTCTCATCTCAAGATCCTTAACTTAATCACAGCTGCAGAGCCCCTTTTGCCACATAAGAGAACACATTCACAGGTTCCAGGGATTAGGCGTGGATGTCTTTAGGGGGCTGTTTTTCTATCTACCGCACATCCATAATGTTGATCGTATTATATTGGCCCAGGAGACCATCTTTGCCTGAAAGAAATATTGCTATCAGTGTAAGTCGTTTTCACCATTCACGAGGAGCCTTCAGCCTCACGGTTCCATCCAGCCTCTCGTACCTCAGCAGGGAGCCTAGTCAAAGAGCAGAAGGGAGACACCAACGAAAGAACCGCTCATTGGAAGGCAGTTTAAACAACTCACGTGGGGTCCACAGCTTCTGACTGGGCTGGGCTGTAGAAAAGACACTCAGGAGCACCGGCTAGAATCCACAAGTGCTTTGAGCATGGTCTCTTAGGAAATCTGGTGGCCTATCAGGCATTAAGTTTTGTGAGAGTTCAATTGCAAAGGACAAGTTGCACTCAATGCTGTGGCAATGTTTATTTACTCTCCAGCATGGCATTTTTTTTGGTAAAGCACCAGAAGTTGTCCCATTGGTGTAGTGGCTTATACACCTACCTGCTAACTGAAAGGTCAGCAGTTCTAAATCACTAGCTTCTTTGGAGAGAGCTGAGGCTGTCCCCTCCCGTAGACTTAGAGTCCCATAAACTCATCAGCACAGTCCTGCTCAGCCCTCCCTGGAGGTCACTGCCTCGAATCCGTGGCATCAAGTGAGTTCTCACAGGGACACAATTCTTCTGTGTATCTCAAATGGCACGTGGAAGCCACGTGTTTATCTTATTGTTCCAAGGAGTGGCATCATTATTGTCCTTGCGGAGGATAAGGTACTTTAGCTCGTATGAGAGCACGAACCCAGTTGGTGGAGGACCAGGCCGAGTTCTGGAGAACCTAGCAGAGACCTGTGTCTCCGTCATCCCGGAGAGCTCTGTCTTCAGACTCTGGCTTGGGGAACAGCATCCCCTGGTTTGCCCAGAAGACCCACAGTTCTCCCACCCATGGGGGCTCTGTGATTCGCTCAGATGCTGCTGCTGCTGTCCTGTGCCATAGACTCCCTTCCTACTCAGAGGCTTCTCGTCCCTCACAGACAGTTGCACCTGTGCCCCGCAGCATGCTGGGGCTGTCAGCTTTATGGGTGTTTGGGAGGCCCTTCTGCCATGCTGTTGGGTGGGGTCAAACTGCCAGCACGTGCCACCTGCACCTACTCTGCTCTGACAGAAGCACACGTCGGCTTGAACAGCGTCTGGTGTGTGACAAAGACCAATGCCTTAAAAGAAAAAAAAAGGCACCCCAGCTGTGTGTTTGCAGGTGGCGTTTCCGGGTAGCCAGGCTCAGTACTCTGGTCTCCCAGCATTCTTCTACAGCAAGAGGCCCCCAGGTGCCAACGGCCTCTCGGAGGAGAGGACCCGAGAAACAAGCAGAGGGAACCATGGGAATAGAATGTTCTGTGTTTGCCATCACTTGAGATATCATCAGATATAAATGCTTGCTGGGAATTGCGCCAAGAGCCTACAGGGAAGAGGGAAAGTGGGGACATACTGGGTGAGATACAGATTTTGAGATTTCCCCCTAATGATAGGGAAGCGTCCTGAACGATGTCCCTAATGAACGGCTTTTGCCACTCCGTTGTCTAGAAAAGCGATTCGTCTGTCTTGATGATTTCTAGGAAACCTGGGCACGTGATCTCCAAGCTGGGTCTTGAGTGCAGAACTTTGAGAGGGAGCTTTGTGCTATGCAGGAGCCAGCAGCCAGCAGGGCCCAGCACTGTTCCTCTGACCATGTCCTGCTTTCCTCATGGTCTCAGGACACCGTCCCTTCCTGCGGGGCATGGTGGCTGCCCCCATGCGTACAGCAGTGTGATTCTGGAGTCTGAAGTCACAAGGTGAAAGCCTTGTTCAGGCTGCTGGGGGAGAACTGTAGGATAGGCAGGCTGGGGAGACAGGGGCTCTACCCTGGTGTTGCCTCGGGGCCTTGGCTCTCAACTTGCTCTGTGGCCCACTTCTTTCCCACCTAACTTCTCCCAGCCAGCCCAGCCACCTGTGCGAGGCGTTGGCCCAGGTTATCCTCGTGGCAGCTCGAGGATACTGCCTGGAGCGCCGAATGTTAGTCCTCCGTGTCCTGAATGGAGGGTTATATTTATTCTGGCTCCTCATATCGTTAAATGCTCTATTTGCTGGGAGGAAAGAAGAGTTGGTCATGGGACGGTCCGTCCTGCTGGACACTGAAATGTGAACCCTTTCCCCTATTCCCGCTTCCTGCATCTCTCCTGACTCTCCTCCATCACCACTCCAAGGTCCCCTTTCATTTGCCTCTGATGTGGCAGTGACTGTTTCAATATGTTCCTTACTTCCCTAGCATCAGAGTTTATGTCCGGAAGGTCAACAAGGTAACAGGGACCCTCCTGGGCCCTCTGCCCCTCCGTTCATCCCAATTGCTCTGCCCCAAAGACCAAAGCCACTGCCATTGAGTTGATGCTGAAGCACAGTTTCGGAGATGAGCCATTTCGAAGGGAGCAGATGGGCTGGTGGGGCAGCCCGTACGCTTGAGCTCCTACACTTGTAGGCATCAGCCTGACGCTTCACTCACTGCACCCACAGGCCTCCTTCCCTCTTAAAGAGGCCTGGGTCCCTTGAATCATCCTCATAGAGACTATGACAAGCCCGGCTTCTTTTGCCTCTGACATGACTGGACTCTTCATTGAGAATTCGGAGAGAGACTAGGTTTTGTGTTGAACTTTTCGTCCGGTAAAGTGAGATAAAATAGTACCACCAGCAGATTTATCCTTACTCTTTATCCGAGTGGCTTCTGATAGACACAGTTCCGATCCTATTTTTGTGCCATATGGATCAGTGGTTTCTTTTTTTTGGGGGGGGCGGGCATCACTGCCCTCTGATGGTGGGAGTAGGAGGCCCCGCCTTTATTCCTGTGGAGCCGCTGCTGGAATTGAATCTCCATCCCAGTGGGCTGCAGTCCCGTGCACAATCACTACGCCACCGGAACTCAGCAATCAGTGGTTTCTTAACAGTTCTCAGCAAAAACCAGCCACCGCCAGTGCAGACTCACGGTGACCCCTTGCATCTCAGTGGAACGTCTGCTCCTGCAGGGATTTCGGTGGCTGGACGTTCCAAAGTCCAGCACGTGGACTTTCTTCCAAGGTGCCTCAGGATGGACTCAAAGAGCCAACCTTGTGGTGAGCGGCAAAACATGTTAACCATTAGCACGAGTGAAGCATAAGTCTCTGTGCCTGCGAGACCCATTATGCTGATTCTCTACATAGTTATTTTTAAGAAACTTTTGCTTGTTAGGCTTAAGGAGAGGGTTAGAGCAGGAGTTCTCAACCTTCCCAATGCCACGACCCTTTCTTACAGGCCCTCATGTTGTGGGGACCCCTCCCCCCACACCATAAAATTATTTTCATTGCTACTTTATAACTGTTATTTTGCTACTGTTATGAATCGGGCAGCCCCTGAGAAAGGACCATTCGACCTCCAAAGGTCGAGAATTAGGGTAGGAAAGGAAGATTTGGAAATCATGAGCCCACCCCAGGGAGAGGAGAGCCAGATGTAGACTGCCTCTGCCCCAGCTGGAAGAGGACGAGACAGAGCAGCAGGAGAGTGGGGAGGGAGAAGAGCCCCCAGAGCCCAGGAAGAGGGACCTTTCAAGAAGTGTGAGGGTTCACCAGAGCCATTGGCGAAATCCACATCTGGAAAGCATCCCTTGGATTTGCAGGGAGGGGGGGGGGCACATCCCCAAGACATTTGACAGACACACACAAGGAAGCCCAGGCTCAGAAGATCAAGTGTCTGGTCCGTGGCCCAGCCATGACCGGTGTGGGCGCGGGCTTCCTGCTGGGGTTTACCACTGGGGCTCTCCCTCTGACTGGGGAGAGTCTGGCTCCTCCGACATGACTTATGAATAGAAGTCTGTTCTCACTCTTCCCTGAGAGCCCTGGTGGCAGAGAGGTTATACGTTCGGCTGCTAATCGCAAGGTCAACAGTTCAAATCCACCAGCTGCTCCACGGGAGACAGGTGAAGCTTTCTATTCCTGTAAAGAGTTTCCGTCTCAGAAATCCTCGGGGTAGATCTGCTCTGTGATGTAGGGTCACCGGGTTTATCCGTTACCCAGTGTCAGTGAGTTGGGTTTGGATTCTAGCCCATTGCTGCCGGGATGATTGGGACTCACGGTGCCTCCGTGTGCCACAGAGGAGAGCTGCCCTCGTCTCCTGGATCTTCGTGGCTATGATCTGCACCAAGCAGATCACCAGGCCTTTCTTCCAAGGGGCCAGTGGATGGGCTCCAACCTCTTGCCGTTAGAGTGGCAATCTCAAGCTGCTGGCACACCCCCTTCTAGAGGCCAAGTCGTCTTCTTGACCATAAGTACAATGTTTAAAAGCGTCCTTGCTCTCTTTACTGGAAACATGAGGTGTTTGAAGGGCAGTGTTACTCTTTTGCACATTCAGTGTCCGATTCCAAAATTTTAAACCGAGATCTAGTACTTAAAGCAGAGGGTGGGGGTGGGGGACACCCCCTGGTTTCTAAGAAGTGACTACCCCCCTGCAAGCTCTGACGGCCACAATGTTGCTGTGGACAGCAACAATGCCTCTCTTCGCTGTAAACTTCTGACCATTCCGTCTGACCTTGTTTTTATTGGCGGCGTCCTGCTGGCTTGGCGTGCTCTCCCTGTGTTTGATCAGATAAGCTATTTTGGGCGAGTGGAGAAAATAGATGGCACGCTAGACCCACGAGGTTGCAGTGGGCAAACCTCCCCCGGGGGTGGGGGGTCGGGGGGAGAGTCACGGTTCACCCAGGCTGAAGTTAGATGCTTCTCTCCCCTGCCTGTGGACTTGGCTCCCCAGCCCAAGTTTGCGCTCCCTCAAAAAAGACATTTCCCCGAAGTGCAGCAATCATGTCCCCATTTTTAAAGTCCTTGGATGAATTATCCAAGCCCCTTACTACGTGCACAGAAACGGGAGAGGAGAGAACTCCATTCACAGGGGTGGGGTGGCCTGAACTTGGAAAGTGAGGAGAAGGCAGCTGAGGTAAGGAACACGTAGAGGAGAAGAGCCGTTGGGATCGTTATGTGGCGGGCACGATTCCCTGACACCTCTCCAGTGCAGAGCCTAGCAAGTGTTGCAAACCCACTTTCTGCTAACAGCCCCTACCGGGTCAGCCTGCCTACACAGGTGGAGTCCCAGCGTGCACGGCCACACATCATAAACTAGGGAAACAGAGGTGCCGCCGTGACAGCATGTGAAACTGCTTTTGTGCACGGCTCACAATGCCCTGTCTCATCCGGCCTGGGTCATTCCAGCGGGTCCCAGTCTGCACCAGAGCCCTCTCGGTGGAGCCCAGCCACCAGCCTGTGGTCCCTTCAGCTCTCTAAGGCAATATGTTGCTGGTGCAGACGCCCCTGCCCTGCACAGGGCCTGCTACGGCCATCTCCTTTCTCCCACTTGCTGTGCGGCTCTGACCCCAGGTGTTGGATTAGCACTCGGCTCCCTAAGTATTCACAGGCCGGTTGTTGGGTTTGCCAGATGTTTATCCAAAGCACCGCCGAGCGGACTTGACCCTCCAATGTCTTCCTGAGCTTCTGAGCAACCGACACTAACCAGCAGCATCACCCACCCAGGGCCTCGCCTGCCTTTTCTTGAAGGTCACCGACACGGGAGGACAGTGTGGTTCATCCTGGGATTCAAATGGCCGTGGTTGGGGTGGCCATTGTGTCACAGTAATCCCCTCTAGTTTCTGGGGCGCTCCCTTGTTTGTATTTAGCAGCAGGCATCAGAGGGCGTACAAAGACACAGCGAGTGCTGTTTGGCTGAGCAAGTGGGACTTTGCAGAGTGCATGTGCTGCCTCCAGATAACCAGGCCTGCTATGCAGGACCTTCCTTGAATCTGTACTCGGAGGCTGTGGTCACTTGACAGGAAGGAGTCAGATGGTTTGCATCCAGGAGGAGGAAAAGCCAGTCACTGACAGGGTTTCTTAAAGAGGATGGCCAGAAGCCAGCCACCCTGCTGGCACAGCGGCGAAGCGCTTGACTGCAGAGCGAAAGAGATGGTGATTGGAGATCACGAGCTGCTTCCCAGGAGAACACCGCTGACAGCACGCTTCCCTCAAGATGAACACGCTCTGCGCCATTCTGACTCTCAGTGCCCCTGATAGCCCAAGGTGAAGCTGCTCTGCCGGGTTTCCAAGCCTGCAACTCTTCCCAGGAGTGGATATAGCCTCATCTTTCTCCCACAGAGTGGCTGGTGGTCTCGAACTGCTGACCTTGCCGGCGCTAAAAACCCTCAGGGGCAGATCACGGCATGTAAGTCACGATGCCTTGGAATCCACTCAGTGGCACATCCTGATAACAAACAAACAAAAAAACCCAGGAAGTGAGCAAGCAAAAACCTAGCTGCTTTATTCCAGCATTGGGTATTTATCTGTGGATTCTAGCACCCAGTCCAGCAGCAGCACCTGTAAAAAGAAGACCCCTCCTTTTTTGCAGCCCCACGCAGGAGTCCGAAGTAGACGTTCATTCGGTGGACCAGGACCCTCACCAGGCAGGCGTCCCCTCCACAGAGGTGTTTCAGGGGTTGGTGGCATGTGGCGTGTGATTGACGGCGCCCTGTTCCTTCACAACACCTTGGTGTGAAGTCTGGCATTATAGAGTGTTTTCATTGACAGTCTGATGTGTCCACGTATTTCACAGTCTGTGTCTTGTATACTAGTCACATGGGAGCTCAGGATTTGGATATTTGAACCCCTCCTATCTCAAAAGGGGTCCTGGTGGTATAGTGGTCATGTACTGGACTTCTAATCACAAGGTCCCTGGTTCAAAACTACTAATTGCACCACAGGAGCAAGAGAAGTCTTTCTACTTCTCTAAAGCTCTGTGGATGAAATTCCTCATCAGAACAGCCAATACACAAAGAGGAACAAAGGACCGGCCCCACTAAGAGACACGATGTCCCTCACCGACCCATAGCACTGTGGGGGACAACACTGGAGACACAGTGTCAGAATTGCACCTGATCTGATCCCACCACACTGAGGTAAATGGTTATGGGTGTGCAACAGAACAGCAAGGGAAACAGAGCAATGAAGTCCCCAGGGAATAAAAGTAGAGGGCCAAAATTGGACCAGATCATGACGTCCCATCAGATCAACTGGAAAACACTCCTCAAAGTCAACAAGCAGACCTGGAACTATTTATAGGCTTTTCTATTTTTTTGTCATCGGTTTTATGTTGTTGTTGTTTTTTCTCTTGTTGCTTTGTTTTGCTTTTTGTGTGTGTATATTATTATCTCTGCAGATCTACCTAGATAAGATAGACAAGGATAAACAATATGGAGGAAAAAACAACGGGACTGATGGTTTGGTTCTGGGAATACATGAGAGAAGGGGAGGAGGGACAAAGGAAGTGGCTATTAACAAACCCACGAACAAAGGAACAACAAGTGATCCAAAATCGATGGTGAGGCGGGTGTAGGAGGCTTGGTAGGGCTTTACCCAGGACAATGTAACCAAGAGGAATTACTGAAACCCAAATGAAGGGTGAACATGATAGTGGGACAAGAAGAAAATAAAAGGAAACAGAGGAAAGAACTAGGAGACAAAGAGGTCTAAATACAGGCATACATATGTGTATATATATACATATATATATGGATGGGAAAATAGATCTACATGCCTTTATTTATAGGCTTAGTATTAAGGTAGCAGATGGACATTGGGCTTCCACTTAAGTACTTCCTCAATGCAGGAACACTTTGTTCTATTAAACTGACATTTCAAGATGCTCACCTTACTGACAGAATCACTGAAGACGAAGCAGGTGCATAAGCAAATGTGAAGAAAGCTGATGGTGCCCAGCTATCAAAAGATATAGCGTCTGGGGTCTTAAAGGCTTGAAGATAAACAAGTGACCATCTAGCTGAGAAGCAACAAAGCCCATATGGAAGAAAGAAGCAGCCCAGCCTGTGCAATCATGAGATGTTGATAGGATCAAGTATCAGGCACCAAAGAACAACAACAAAAAAAATTATCATTTTGAATGAGGGAGAGTGTGGAGTGGAGACCAAAAACCCCACTTCCCCTTACAAAAGTGTCACAGGGAGGAGATGAGCTAGTCAGGGTGAAGTATGGCACCAATGAAACGTACAACTTTCCTCTTGTTCATTAATGCCCTCCTGCTACTATCTTGATCCCAATTCTACCTTACAAATTCGACTGTACCAGAGCATGTACATGGATACAGATAGGAGCTGGAAACACAGGAAATCCAGGACAGATAAACCCCTTAGGACCAGTAATGAGAGTAGTGATACCAGGAAGGAAAGGGAAAAGTGAAGGGAGAAAGGGGGGACTGATCACAATGTTCTACATATAGCCCCCTCCCTGGGGGGACGGATAACAGAAAAATGGGTGAAGGGAGATATTGGTCAGTGTAAGACATGAAAAAAATGATAAATTATCAAAGGTTTGTGAGGGAAGGAGAGTGCGAGAGGGAGGGGAAGAAAATGAGTTGATACCAAGGGCTCCAGTAGAAGGAAAAGGTTATGGAAATGATGATGGCTACAGATGTGCCTGACACAATGGATGGATGGGTGGAATGTGATAAGAATTGTACGCGCCACTAATAAAATGATTAAAAAAAAAAGATTTAGCTTCAGGTACCCACACCGGACAGCTCTCCCCCGCCCTCCAGGTCACCGTGATCCGGGATTGAGCTGATGGCAGTGAGTGGTGGTGGTGTGTCCCCTAAGGAGCCTCTGTGGCACTGCGGGTTAGCCCCAGGTCTGTAAGCAAAAGGTCTGCTCCTCGGAAGAACAGTGACCCTGGTTGAAGTCCGAAAGCCTCTGACATCGGACCCTTGGGACTTGACTCGATGGCCTCGAGATCCAGCTTTCTCTCCTACTTTCATTCAAAAAGACCCCTCAGATTTTTCTCATCACAGGTATTTTTTTTTATTATTTTGTAACATCTGCTCTTTCATACGGTGGCAGCTCCTGAATCTAAGTAAGAGCCCTTGCTTGCATTTTGTTTTCTTTTTAAAAACAAGCTCATGCCCTCTTATGTATCACCGGTAAGATTTTTAAGGTTGAGAACAGAAACCCCACATGGCGCCACAGCTGTGCGCTGCAGATCTCAGAATTGCCTCTCTGTACGCCCAACGTGGTCACAGCACTACCCCCACCAGCATGATGATGGGAGACAGCAGACATGCCTGTTGGGGGAGGGATGGAGAGGCCTGAGCACATGCACACAGTGGAACTGACTTCTCTGCCTCTGACCAATGACCCAGTTGGATTTGGAGGACATTGTCCTGAGCGGCACCGCAGAAAGACAGAGATCACCGTGACCATGTAACGTACAGCCAAAGTGCACCTTAGAAGCAAGAACGGTGAGAGTGGGTCTACCATACTTTGGACACATCAGGAGCAATCGGTCCCTGGAGGAGGACATGGTGCTCGGTGTGGCAGAGGGAAGCGGGAGAGGAGAGGGCCCTCACCAAGAGGCCTGGACACAGTGGTTTCAGCAGCGGGCTGCAACAGAAGAGCCATGGCGAGGCGGGTGCAGGACCAGGCAGTGCCTCACTCTGTTGTTCATGGGTCCCCAGGACCCTATGGCACCTAATAACAGCAGTCATGACACTTCTTAAAAATCAAGAAGAGATTGTCCACAGAAACTAGACTTGAATGCTGCCAGGGATGGGAGGGCAGTGATTCTCACCCTTCCTGATGCTGAGACCCTTTAATACAATTCCTCATGTTGTAGTGACCCTCCCCCTCTTAAACATAAAATTATTTTTGGTGCTATTTAATAACTAATTTTTTTTTGCATCACTGCCCCCTGGTGGTCGTAGGAGCTACCCAGCGTTGCTCCCAGAGAGCTGTTGCTGGATTTGAACCGCCAAGCCAATGGGCTGCAGTACCCACCAAGGCTCAGCCACTAACTGTAATTTTCATTGCTACTTAATACCGTGATGAATCTGGAAAAGGGTTGTTCAATCCCTGAAAGGGTCACAACTCACAGGTTGAGAATCACTGGGCTAGGTGATTGATGGGTGTTTACATGGGTGAAGGGAACAAATCATTCTTCGTCAGAAGAAGGGGGGAAAAGGATATGGGGCAAACTCTTAGGAAATTTGATTAGTTGTTTAAATTGTGAAATGCACAAATGAGCTGATACATAAACCCCCACCTGATTTACGTTCAGAACCATAACTATATCACTAAATTGCGCCTTGTTAGAAGTCAGACGCTTTCTGCTGCAATTTATAAAATAAGTCATTTTGAGCAAATGTTTTTCTAGAGGACAAGAATGTGTTAACCACAAACTTGTGTTCCATTTTGCATTTTCATGTTAGAAAGTGTTTGTTCCAGCCAGTCATTTGAATGTCGAAAAGCCACAATAACATGTTGTGGTAAGAAAATCTCATTTATTAAAACGAAAGGTGCTCAAACCCGTTGACCAGAGATGGTGATTGATAAATACAGATGACTTCATCCTTTCACAGAAAACCATCTTCAGGAAGTAGGTCTTTTAGGTGTTAAAGGTAATGTCTTCACCCAACAACTTTTCACTGAGCCCCTTCTGTGAGCCTGACACGTCTCATGGTGAGACAGAAGCAAGCGGGATTAGTCAGAAAGGGAGATCCAGCAGTTCTAGGGCGACCACATCATCTGTAGAGCAAGGTAAACATACGTAAAATCAGAAACTAGAACTCTATCCGTGGTTTGTTGGGAACATGCTTGCAGAATACAGGGTGAAGATGCATGAAAGCCTGTGATCTCGGTCTCAGTCATGAACAGGGACATTGGCCCGAGGCATAAAGTAAAGTGACTGCTCCCCAAAGCGATGGATCTTCTTAAAAAACGCTCCGATTCCCACTTAAAACAATTAGAGCAATGATGATTTCACATCTGTTACTCAGGCGGTTTTAATCTGCGAAAGGTTAAGTGTTTGACAGTTACTTGTTCACACATACAGATTAGCTGCTTGGGGTTTAACCTTTAGATGTGCTTAAGCAACCACGCTGTACTTTTTTTTTTTTTTTTTAAATAAATCCACCCAAACAGTAGCGGCCTAATAACTTGCAATGAGGAATGCAGAAATGCAGGAGATTTTCTTTTTCTTTTTCAGTTGATATAAATTGCTCTAATTATCCTTGTTCTTCCTTTCTGTCTGGGGGTATTTTAGTACGCACCTTAGTGTCTAGAAGCAACTTCACAATGAAAAAAATTGAAGCTATTTGCTGGGATATAAATGTCAGAACAGGATGAACCTTCCATTGCAAGGTTTCTTGCCTCGCAGGGTTTGAAGTGAGTGAGTGCGCTGTCTTGACACAGAAGCAGGACTGGTGCTTCAGCCTTGCCTGAGTCTGCAGGCCCAAAGATGGGTTTGAACACTGAAGCCCAAGGAGTTTCTGTTGGGTGCTTCTAATTCTTGTCAGCGAGCTAAAAGCCATAGGCATTACGTGAGGGGAGCTTCAGAAAGTTCCTGAGAGATACCATTAGCATTTAATTCCATTTTCCTACAAACATCTTGAAGTTCCCTCATCTAGGACTGTGCTCAACTTGCGCTTCTGTGTGTTCATTTTAAAACATGTTCACACAGGCAATGCTCCCTCTGTGGTGGATGCAGATGACGGTGTGTCAGGTTTTGTGCATATTCCCTGGAGAACGTGGGATAAGAAAACAAATATGATGTTAGGAAATGATCAAGTGTTAGGTCAATATAAGTTATCCCAAATTAAACCACACCCACTACCTTCAAGTCCATGCCCTCTGAAGGTGTCCAAGACTGCCAGTCTTTATGTGAACACACAGCTTCATCGTTCTCCCTTGGAGCAGTTGGGGGAGTTGAACTTCAAGCCTTGTGGCTAACATGCCCAGCAGAGGCACATACCCCTCATCCACACAAACAAAACAAAACAAACCCACTGCTTTTGGGTCTCTTTGAACACATAGTGACCCTGTAAGACAGGGTAGAACTGCCTCTGGGTTTCTGAGACTAACCATGGAGTAAAAAGCCTCATTTTTTTATCCTGGTAGGGGTTGGTGGTTTTTCTCTGCTGGCCTTGCACTTAGCAACCCACGTAGCAATCCACTACGCCATCCGGGGCTCCTCCACAGAATTACAGGGCTCCTGAAGTCCTGCCATTCTCCCACCATCAGTGAATGCTCGTTAACTTGACCGTCTACTGCAGAGAACACATTTGTGTGTGTGAGTGAGTGTGTGTCAATGTGTTTACTATCTAGTAAATAGGCTAAGTATTTCATGTTATCATATTTAAACATCACCATGACTCATTTAGGTAGAAACCGTTCACAACCTTTTTTTGCCTTGGAGAGGGAAACTCATCCTATCAGTGGTTCCCCAAATTGTCCTAGTAACACATCCTGTGGCATGCTTTCCAAGGTTAAGCGGTTGCTTCAGATGGAGGTTGAGATGTTCTGGAGCACAGACCAGGTGGAGTAGTTAAGCTGGGTTAAGCTGTTTTCTCGGTTGATTCCAGTAAAACACTTAGGTTTGCAGGTCACATTCAGTAAAAAGACACCCCAGGTTCCACATGCTTCTCTGATGATAGAGCTGGGATTGGGACTCAGAGCTCATTGGGTCTGAAATTGACCATCCTGGGAGCCCAAGCATGGACATTGTAGAATCATCCTGTGAGAGAAGCTTTGGAAAGAACCCCAGCATTTACCTTGTCTGAAGCCGCCCTCAGTGTGGAATTCCCCCTTCTTGCATCTTTGACAGTGGCTCTCTGAACCTCCGCGGGAGCATCTCCAAGAAAATGAACCTCCAATTTTCCCAGCAGCCCTTTCTGTGACAGAACAGTGCTGACTCCACACAGGCCTCGATATTCCTGCCTGTCGAGTGGGAGCTGTTCAAAACAGGTCCTATTCTTCTCTTTGCCTGGTGACCTTTGGACCACTGGAAGAAACCCAGCTTCTTCTTGCAGAGGTTTTGTGATACGCGAGGCCTGTTGTGTCCTGTGGAGTCTGAATTGCTGAAAGGATCTTGCCACTCAAAGCAATTGCACCACCACCTGGACAGAGGACCCCAGTGTCCACCACGGAGACCTTCAGCTCACCGTCTTCTCTTCCATACCTGATGTCTTAGCTGCCACGGATACTCAGTCCAGGTTCTTCTGCATGTACAAACATTCGATTCTGGGTCAGAATTAGACCAGTGGGTCAGTGAGCATGGCTTACACTTGGATTCTTATGTGTTGAAAAGGATCTCTCAAGTTCCAGGTCAAAGATGGAAAGACTTTGATAATAAAAGAACAGGAACTTTCAGAGAGAAGTTGGACGGACTGAACTGAACAAGCATCGTGCTCACTTCCACCGAAGCCTGGGATCCCAACAGTCTCTCCAGGAGAAGAACACACTGTTCCTGAGCAGTCTCTCCACTGTATTAAAAGCAAACATATTTCCTTCCTCTGTTGAGCCCTTCAGCCTTTTGTATTTAGACTGTTTCCCATCTTGTTTGAACTATTTTCCCCCCTCCTGGAGCAAACATTGATTGTGGGCAGTGTAAATAACAGCTGACACTCTGTTTGGGTGTTGACTTTCCTATGTCTCTTCTGGGCTATTATTTGTTAAGAGTTTGGAGGCCTGAGTTCATGTGTCTGGTCTACCTTGCCACCAATTTTGAGCCTGTTCAAATCTTTTCCCTTCTGGGGTTCTCGATCTGTTGTGAAATAGGGCCAGTCCATGCCCTTGGCTTACTTTGTGTGGAAGGATGCAGAAATGCTGGCTGTCCACAGTTTTGAGGTCACCAGAGAAGTGCGCTCCCCAAAACAGTCCGTCACTGTTGTGAATTCTGGATTGCTGTGGTCATGGCTGGGACTGGTGTATTAGTGAGATACGGGCTCTTTTTTCTAATGCGCTGTTCAATTTTTATTTTCTTATTTAATTCTTATTTTCTTGCCTTTTGTTGTGACCATTCCCCAAGACAGGGTGGAGCGATAGGAATACTTGCCGGCGGATTCAGACTAGAAGGGCCGGTTGGGAGAGCTCGAAACGACTCCCTTAATTGACTTCAGATGGGTTTGGAGAGGGGCGTGTGCACCCACATGTGCACTCAGATTTGTGCTGATTCCATTTGTTCTCAGGAAGGAAGTGGATAGGAGGCACTCCCCCCTCAACACCCCCCACCCCACCCCCATAGATTACCCAGCAATTCTTCCCGCTGGAGATGGCTGCAAGGAATCCACTTTTTACAACTCCCCGGGGTGAGGGGAGTGGTGTACCGAGCTAATGCTTCTGATGGCTGCTGACCAAAAGGTTAGGCATTCCAGTGCCACCTCTGACAGCTTCGTACTGTTCTCTGACTCATACTGGGCTTCCCGGGAGTCAGAATAAATTCCATAGCCATGGGCTTGGGGTGAGGTTTTTCCTGGCTTTCTGACCAAACTGGAGGAAGGGCACAGTCTCTCTGTTAGCACTACACCATCATGCCAACTGTCACTTGATGGGAGTAGAAGACCTCCTCTCTCTCTGGAGAAGTGGCTGGGGGTTTTACATGGCAGACCTTTTAGTTAGCCACCCAATGTATAATCGTGACTTCCCAGGGCTCCTGGTGTCCTGTGCCAGTGAGAGCATTTTCTTCAGGGCACCCCTGTAGTGGGAGACGGGAAGAAGTGGCATCCCTCTCTAGAAGACACGCTCAGGCCTCTGCCAAGTTTTCTGGATCCCAGTCCCTTGGTTCTTCTCTCTGTCAGTATCAACAACTCCATGGCAGGGAGTCTTGTTTCCATTGGCCGAGGCACACACTATGGTGGTTACGCAATACTGTGGTTCCAGGGGAGAATTCTTGGCTTGCATGTGGGAGACCTGGGTTCAGTTCCTCTGCAGTACGCCTCCTGTACCGCCATCTCTCTTAGTCCTCTGGTGGTGGTGGTTGGACGCCTGGAGTGTGGGTAGGTTTTGTATCTACTGCATGATACTGAGCAGGATTCAGCAGAGCTTCCAGACTAAGGCAGACTAGGTGAAAGGAAAGCCCAGCAAGCTTGTCTTAAAATTAGCCAGTGAACACCACACAGATCAGGACAGTTCTGTCTGTCCCTGAGCCTGTGGAATGGCAGGATCAGAGGACAGCACTTTGCTCCATCACTGTAAGTTGGGGCCAAGCTCTGTGACTCTAGCACCAACCCAAACATGAAGTGCTTCACAGTGCTTGGTGAGTTCCCATTTGGAGTGAGTCGGAAGGATGCCTCCTTTCGCCATTGACAGAAGAGGGAAGCCAGAACGCTCTTGCCTGTGCACTGGTGCTCTGAGCGGTCATTGGAAATGAAGAACTACCTGGGACCACACTGGGCGGTCAGAACCTTGGGATGACCGACTGTTAAAAACATATAAATGTATAATGTAATGGGTGTCTCGTAGCTGTAGGTCTAGGGTATTTAACCACGCCAAGAGGAGTTAGTGAAACCCGTCTAAGGAATGCAGAATAAGATTAAGGACTGGCATTGTAGCCCTTCTTCCAGTGGCACGGAGAAGGAAGGAGAGTATGGATAGTGAGACCCACTCATCTCTGCAGGGACCCAGCTCTCAGGACCTTTCGCTACTGATGCGCTGCAGCAGCAGTTCTCAACCCATGGGCTGAGACCCCTTTGGGGGTCGAATGACCCATTCACAGGGTTCACCTAAGGCCATCAGAAAACAATATTTTTTATGGTCTTAGTAAGTGAGACACCGCTCCTCTATCCATCTCCAGGCGGGTCCACCCGCATGCAGATCTGCCCACTACTAGTACCCCACGTGTTACCGATGCTACACCATGCTTTAAGACAGCATTTCATTTATTCGTCATTAGAAATCAATATTTCACAATATATACTTACATACTGTTTTATGATTATTCACTATGTTTTAATGATCCGTTTGAAACAATAAAACTATATCTGGCATATCAGATATTTACATGACGATTCATACCAATAGCAAAATTAGTTATAAAGTAGCCATGAGAATCATTATATGGTTGGGGGCTCACCACCACACGAGGAACCATATTAAAGGGTCGCGACATTAGGAAGGTTGAGAATCACTGGTCTGCAGCTCTTTTGGGTCTTGCTCTGTGGCCCAGTGCATTCTAGTCGCAATCTGCTGCAGTTGCTATTTTATTTCTTGGTGACATAGAAAAGTGCTACAATCCTGCTTCAGATTAAGCAGTAGCAGGAGTTATAGTGACAATTCATTGCTCTCCAACGGACTCTATTTACTTTTATTATTTGATAGTGAGACATAGACCTCCTTTCCTTAGTACTCACTCGAAATGCTTAGACATCTTCTCTTCAGAGATCACAACCCCTCCCCAAAGTTCTTGGGGAGGGTGTGTGTCTTTTAACCACGAGTGAACTCCTGTTTAGCAACATTGCCTGCCAGTGTGCTTCCTGGGAATTACACCACTATGTAATTGCCTTGTTCATTTCTTTTCTTGCTTAACTAGTGTATATAATCACTGATTTATAAGTGTGAGCTGTAATAATGTCAGCTGTCTGCTGGCGTGATTGGAGAACTTATTATGAAATGAAGTTAATTTTATATCTTCTTTTCTTGGAAACTCTTTTACACTTAATTTTAAGGAGATAAGTGACATAAAAGACCAAGCCACTTGAAGATAATGCATTTAGAAATTGCTGATTGATGAGCTTATGCTGATCTAATTTTGGCTTAAAAAGATTTTAATGCTGGATATCTTCGGAAGATAGGTTTTTGAGTGGAAGGAGAAAAGTTCTGTAGGCTAGGTGGGTAAGACTCCAAGAAGAGGGAAAGGGGAGGGTTATGACTCCCCCACCCCCCTCGATTATTTTAACACGAATCTTGGAATTCATGTTTTAGTCGTGGTTGTCAGTGGTGGAAAATATTATTTAGCTTAATCATTTTAATTAAACTAAATATTTGTGTTTTAAGCAAAGCAATTTGTGTTGTTAACAGGCTTAACAACTACATTTCATTCAGCCCTTGCTAGATTTTCTTTTAGAGGTAATGATCTTTGGGGCCGTTTTCCATGAATATGCATATCATAGTCGTGTTTCTGGTTCAATGTGTGCACGAGTAAGAAGCACTGAATGTGATTAACTTTATTAACAATAAATAATGAAGTGCACTCTTTCATGTTAACCCTTATTACGTCTCAGCCCACAGACATTTTGCTATCAGGACAAGCTATCATTTATGGCCTTTTAAAAAATATTTATGGCTTCTTTGACTAATTGCACCTCATGTGACTTAGCGCCTTCTGCGTCGGTACCATTTGTTAAAACACAGCCAGAAGCAGGCAGAGCAGTCTCATTTTTCAAAAATTTAGTGTCATTTTTATAGACAAATAACACTTGTAAATGATGGATAATAGCTAGCAGGATGCTGCATGGTATAAAATGTGCATGAATTATATTTTCTGGGAGTTAGAAGGTTAACTTGTCTATGAACTAATTGAGGCGCTTTATGGTAAATGCAAAATGCTGTGTGCACATTATCGGCATGACTTAAACCAGCTGAAAGGGGGATTTTCCTTCCCTTGGGTGTTGTTCATTATCTCCCCCTCTGTCCTGGCTGGCTGGCGGAGGAAGACAGTGTCTCCTCACAAGGCCTCTGCAGGATTTCTTGAGGGAGGTTCAGCAGAGATGCCTTCCACAACAAGTTGGCAGTTTAACACTTTGCACATGAGAAATGGGGGTGGTGCCTTGGAGAAGTGGAGTGGAGGCATGGGAGATGACCGTTGCGCTCGGATGTGTGCTCTCTGATGCTGTGGGCAGAAACGGTGGGAGAGTCCCTTGTGACAAACGGTTTGTGCCCCAAGGCTAACTCATAGGTCTCTCTCTGGCTCCCGACCTAGGCCAGTGGCGGTCAGGTTGAAATCACAAGGTCTCCACGATGTCACGCTGAGGATGCTGGTTACGTTCATGTGCTACTAGCACGTCAGAAACCTCACCCACTCAGAGGCCAGCAGCGACAGGCTTCCCGTCTGTCTGGGGAGCAGGTGTGTCTGATTTCCCCCCTACACTGCAGCGCTTCCTCCTTGGGCTCTGGGTGGTGGTAGCTGCAGCTCACCTCCGTCCTGACTCTCCGCCTCCACTCTGTGTTTTAAGCACAGGCCGCAGACGGGGACGCCTGTGCAGGAGCCCTGGTCATCGATTTTGTACAAGTTACCTTTGGCTCATTGTAAACCCCCTGGCCATTTTGATGGCCGCTTGTTCCTTGCCTTTTAAATGTATTTTTATGTAGATTCCGCCTTTCGTATTGCACACAGAGCTCACTCTACCTCTTCTGGGTCTGGTCCTTGAGGTCATCTCAAGGGGAACCCTGAGGACCCAGTGGTACGTGCTTGGCCGCTAATCTTGGGGAGAGCTGCCCCAAAAGGCGTGCTGTCTGCGTCAGTAGGGAGAACAGCCTGGGGAAGGTTAGAAGCAGCTCTGCTTGGTCTCGGTCTGCAGGAAGGACTAGGCAGTAGCGGGCTTGGTCTCAGGTCATCCAGTCTGCTGTTTGTCGTTGGCTTTGATTCGCTCCTGGGCCTTTTGTTTCCCGATGCCCTGTGCAAGCATTGATTGCTAACTCACGTTTCAAGGATTTCATTCTGCAAATCAATCCCTAGGGTTTCAGCATTGTACCCGCTCCTTTAGAGGAGCGGTTCTCAACCTGTGGGTGGTGACCCCTTTGGCGGTCTAACGACCCTTTCACAGGGGTCGCCTGATTCATCACAGTAACAAAATGACAGTGGTGAAGTGGCAACAAGAATAATGTTAGGGTTGGGGCTCACCACAATATGAGGAACTGTATGAAAGGGTCGCCGCATGGGGAAGGTTGAGAACCACTGCTTTAGAGAGTACCTGTTCTGCCTCTGCTAGTATTCACGGGGTGCTGAGGTCCCGAGACCAGCACATGCCCCTGCTAGGTGGCCCAGTGTAAGCCACAGATGCAGTTTTGTTCTCTCACCTGACCTCAGGACCCGGTCTCCCCGGAAGGCTGTCTGGAAATTAGCTCTCACCATTACAGAACCCTCCCTGCTCTTTGTAATTCACCGCTGATGTTTTTTTAGGTTTAAAATGGTTTTATTGGCATATATTTCACACACCATACAGTTTAATCGTTTCAGTCATATTAAAAAGATGTGCAGTCATCACCACAATCAATTTCAGAATATTTTCATCTTGTACCTGGTTGTTGGCTCCTCATTTTCCCCCCATCCTCCCCTACCAGGCCTCCAGGCAAATATCAATCCAGTTTCTGTCTTTATAGATCTACTTATCCTGGATTTCATACACAGAAAACATTACGAAACACAAAAGCCAGTAACGACGATTAAACAAAACATGGGAAAATCTCAATCAACAAGAAAGCAGAAGAAAATGAAAAACAAACAACTTTAAAAGAGGTCAAAAGGGCTATTGCTAGATAAGAGTATTTATTACATTTGAACCTTACTGTATCTGCCTTAACTTTATAAGGCTCTCCTTCTCCCCCAAGGCTATTCACATGCTTGAACAGTGGTCAGAGGGGATTCATTGGAGGTTTAATCCATGTGGGGGCTCTGCAAATGGATTGGGGTTTCCATCGCCTTCGGTAAGTGAGTGGTTTAGAATTTAAGCCCTGATTCCATTACCTCCAGATTTTGATTTTACTATTTACAATGCCTGGATCACACAGGCTAGTGTGTTTCTTCCACTGGGCTTATTTGACACCTCACTTAGATGATTGCTTGTTTGAAGACAAGCCTCTACAACCTGAGACACCGTTGTTGCTGAGAGGGGAGCACCCTCTGCTTTTTCTACCACACTTTGCTATCGCATCCATGTATTCACTGATGTCTTCATGAGGGTGTCTTCATGAGTAAAGCTGTGCCGTGAGAACTAAATGTTCATAAATTAAGGCTAGAATTACGTGTGGGCCCCACGTGCATTCATATATCTATGGTTTATATGTGTCTCTGGTTCACTGTAGAGACATTATTGACATTTTATGCCCAGGACCATTTTAAATCATCTCCCTGGGACATACGGTAATTCTATTGATATTGTCATTAATTTAACCAATTATAGAGAATTTAAAGCACTGCTGTGAAAAGGAGACTATACAGGTGTAATCAGCTGGCTTCAGGTTGCAGTACACAAAGAGTTGACTTGGACAGATGAAGCCTTCCCACTTCCTTCCCAGGTGCCCCAGTGTCGGCCAAAGTAGCATTGTGGTTTTCTCACCTGACCCCAGGGCCCAGTTACCTGAAGACGCTTGTGGAACCCTTCCTACTCTTTGAATTTACTGCCCAGGTTTTATTTTTGGGAGGCCCCCTTTGGAGAATTTTGCTCAACCCTGGGCTCAGTGAACCGGTAACAAGGGTGATTTTCCTTGTTCAGAATCAGGTGGTTTGGCTGGTGGACACCCAGGAAGTTTAGTCTGCCATGCTTCCGGAAACCTTTCCTTGTTGGACAGCACATGCCCACGGGCCTTTCTGGTTCCTCCCTGTGCACCCTCTCCCCCCCCCCCCCCCCCCCCCCCCCCCCCCCCCCCCCCCCCCCCCCCCCCCCGGGCCCCTGCCCCCTGCCCCGTGCACCACAGCTTTCTGGTGAGGGCTGTCTTCTCCTTCAGCGGTTCCCAAATCTCTCAGCTTCGGGGCTGGTAGACAGACGTCCACTCCACCCAGACTCTGCTGGGGATGGGGGTGCCCCTTGCCCACTGGGAGAGTCTCCTGTTCACTGGATGGTGTTCCCACAATCACCTCCACATCTGGGCTCCTGGTTTTGAGTCAGCACGGTGTCCGCTGTCAGGAGCCCTGCTGGTGCCACAGTTTGGTGCTCCGCTGTTTGGGGAACCATGGCTGGGTACACACTGAGCCTCTCCCAGCTCAGAGCTGTGCCCGCCCATCTGCTTTCTGGGAGATCCCGGCCTGGGGAATCTGGCTGGGCAGCGGGTCACTCTGCCCTTTAGAGCTGCTGACCGTTGGAATCGACTTGGCGAAGGGCTCGGTGTTGGTTTTTCCTTTATTTTTCGGTTTTGTTCAGTTTGGGTTTGGTTCCACCTTGGAAGGGAGAGGGGTGCCAGCTTAGCTCAGTCCTGCTGTCCGGGCATGGGTCAGCAGGCAGCCCAGTGCATGTCTTGAGTTTTCGGCGAAGTCTGGCTTCTGCTCTGAGAGGCCTGTCTCACTGGATGAGTAGTGAGGTGAGAGGCCTCCCTCCTCCCCCGACACCCTTAGGTAGGGCGTGGTATGGGGGATCCAGATGCAGCTCGCTGCTTCTTTCTCAAAACGAGACAGAAGTCTCTCATGACCCCCACCCCCACCCCTCCACCCCTGCTACCTGACTGAATGATGACACATTTCCTCTGAAAAACTCCTTTGAAGCCTCTACACTCTCCATTTTCTCTCTTGTAACTTGGGGATCCTTTTGAAATCCCCACTGTGAGGTTTGTCTCCACAAACACATATCGTGCATGCTGTCCCCCCTCTCAGAGGGTACCTTTTCTCCTTCCTCTGGCTTCTAGTGGGGTGTTATGTATTTTCTACTGCCTGCTGTGGCCTGTTGTTTTACTGATGAGTTTCCTGGCAAGGTCAACATTCTTGTGTCTTCCTTCTCCCATCTGTAAATTGATCATCTCATTTGGGTGGTTAGAAAGCCCTTAGGGCACAGCAGTGAAACCACTTGGCTATTAACCATTGGATTGGTGGTTCAAACCCTTCTGCAGCAGCCTAGGAGAAAAGTGAGGCTGTCTGTTCCAGAAAAGAGTCATAGTCTTTGAAATTTTCTACATAGGGGCTCTGTGAGTTGAAGATGATTTGAAGCAATGGATTTAGTTACTTAGATGACTCTGAGGGTGGGTGACACAGAACTGGGCCAAGCGAAGATAAAATGATCTGTTTGCCTGAGACCAATATCACCCTGAATGGAAATGGAGAGTGATTCCCCTACGGCTTGGCAATCATACTCACTTGCACTCCCACCACCCTCTCTGGGTGCTCTTTCAATGAGAATGCATGGGGCTTGTTGATACATTTAGTCTTGTGTGTGTGTGTGTGTGTGTGTGTGTGTGATGTTACATAAAACTTACGTCTTAAAGAGAAGCATCACATGGTTCATCCATGCTTGTTTTGGGATATTGTTGCTCTGTGCCAGATAAGCTCCCATTGTTCCCTTTTCAAAGGCGCTTGCAAGGCATCAGTGCCAGACCCGGGTCGTGTCTTCCATCCTGGCATCTTGGCTGTATCGGCTGGCTCTTCAACTCAGCCAGAGCCTTGTAGTGGCCTCAGGATTCATAAACAGCCACCTTTCCATCGTTGCCCTTTTGTGAACCTTCCTAGGATTTTAGAGTAAATGGCCACAATATCCCCACTCCCCATTTTTTTGAGTTTAAGACTTTTGTTTTCCAGACCTTTTCTTTTTTAAGAGTCTCACCTAAATAGTTTTTATTATCACTTTTTCACATGCCATATAATTCAACTCAGTCATATCAAGAAGAGTTGTACAATTATTGCCACATTCAATTCTAGAACATTTTCTTCTTGAATTAGAAAGGTTCCCCTTTTAAAGCAACATCCCCGAGATATAATTCAGACACCGTGTAATTCACTCACAAACGGTGTACAGTTCAATGAGTTTAAATATTCGTGGGGATGTGCACCCATCTCCACACCTTGAGAACATACCCATCACTCTGAAAATGAACCTCATCCCCATTAGCAGTTACTTCTCCCCTACTACCTTCAGTTTCCTAGTCCTGGTACACCCTTAACTTCTATTTTGTCTCCGTGCATTTAGTTTGGCCTCTTATGCACTCTGAAAATGAACCTCATCCCCATTAGCAGTTACTTCTCCCCTACTACCTTCAGTTTCCTAGTCCTGGTACACCCTTAACTTCTATTTTGTCTCCGTGCATTTAGTTTGGCCTCTTATGCACATGTAGCATTTGACCTTTTGTATGTGTCTGTTTTTCACGGGTCTTGATGATTTCAAAGTGTATCCATGTTGTTCCCATGTATTAGGACTTTATTCCCTTTTGTTGCCATTTAGTTTTTGTTTTTGTATAAATGATTTCATTTTCTTTGTTAAAAATCATTTCAGCGGGGGCTCCTACAACTCTTACCATCCATCCATTCATCCATTGTGTCAAGCACATGTGTACATTTCTTGACATCATCATTCTCAAAACGTTTGCTTTCTATTGGAACCCTTGGTATCAGCTCCTCATTTTTCCTCTCCTTTCCTGTCCCCTTCCCCCCTTGATGAGTTATTTCATTTTTTAAGGCTATAAGTTAGACTTAGAAGTCTACAAACTCAGCAGCTCAAAACCACCAGTGCTTGTTTGGAGAAGGATGAAGCTTTCTACTCCCTTAGAGAATCAAACTTGGGAACCCACAGGGGCACTTCTACTCTAGGTAATTGGATTGCCGAGAGTAAGAATGGATTCTGTGGCTGTGAGTCTGTTTGTTTGTTTGTTCATATGCTTGTATTTTTCATGCATCCATTCATCCATTGATGGATTCCCCACTTGGTTCTGTTGTTTAGCTATCATGAATAGCAGAGCCATGACGTTAATGGACAAGATTTCATATGAACCTATGTTTTGATCATTGTTTTCAAAAGTTTCACCTATGGCATTGCTGGGTCACACGTTAAGTCTGTTTAGCTCTGAGAACTGTCAGATGGTTTCCTAAAAGAATCTTGTCCTAGAGTAATTCCCCACCCTCACCCCTCCTTGGTTGTGTGATGTCTCCTCGGGGTTTCAGTCTGCTTCTCTCCGGTGACGAAGGAAGCTGGGTCTCTTTTCATGTTTTTGATGGTTATTGACCATCCCTCTATCTTCTCAGCCTGCTCTTTGGGAGTCATTGTGGAAGAAGACTTTGCTAGTAAGGCCACAAGATGCGCTCCTGTGTTTTCAGAGAGCTGTATCTGTTTTGCTCTCACGCTTCATTCTGCGGTCCATTTTGCGTTAACTTTTGTGTCTTACATCAGAAAAGGACCGTACAGAAACAGGTCTACAAAGCAGGCCCAGAGAAGCCTGTCTTAGAAAGATCTGGTGGTGAGACTGGCCTTGGGCTCATGCCTGGAAACTGAGACCTGAGCTTGGTATTACTCTTTCCTGAGAGGTAAGGGTACCCGGGCTTAGCTGAGGCAGCAGTTCTCCAATCCGAGGAGCTGGATTTTGGGTGCGTGCTACCTCTGGGACCAGCCTCCAGGGCAGACTCCGAGTCCTCACACTCTAGCGGACAGGATCAGTGCTAAGGGAGCATCACACTTTTGTTTCTGGAGGACAGGGACTCTGAAGATTCCCTGTAGAAGGGAGGGAAGCTCAGACCAGGGTTCCTTCCCAACTCTGCCTGCGTCCTTCCTCACCCCCTGACAACCCTGCCCTGCAGCCCCACGGCCTCCGTGTTCTGCTTCACTGTTCTTCCAGCGAATCTCTGCACGGGGCGTGGTCTCCGGACTTCCTGCAACAGGACTCGTCTTCATTCTGTGGCATGTCCTTCACCAGTTGTGCCAGCACGTGTTGTTGAAAGAGGACTTGCCATTTGGAAAATTAATTCCCCAATAAAGTCCCAAAGCAGCACATACGTGTCTCGTGCAAGGACGCACAAGTGCTAGGGCAGCGACTGGGACAGGAACTCTTTCTTCGCAACCCAGGACCCACGTGCATTCTCCTGGGCCCATTCATATTTATTCTACCGGTCTTCTCTGGGTGTGCTGAGTGAATACTACAGTCACCTGCATCTCAGGTCCTGCCCTGGGGTTGGTGAGACAGGCCTTTGGTCAACAGCAAGCTCGTGTCCTTCTTTCATCAGCCCCCATTCCTGGTGTAAGGTCCGCTGCCCATGTAATCAGTGTGGTTCACGCATTTCTCCAGGACTGGTGGACACTGACTGGCTTTTGTTTCCTTGGCCAGTGGAGGCTTTTTGAATTCTTGTGATGGTGCTCTCAAACCGACCTGGATCTTCTTCATGTAAAAAGAAAGGGGCATTCCTGAAAGAGCATGCATTTTGGTGGCAGAGGACCGGTGACAAAGTCTCCTCCTGCCACTTGCTAGTTTTGTTTCTTGGACAATTAATTTTGTTCTTCTGAGCCTCAATTTCCAGCTGTGTTGTTGAAGGAACACGGGCTCATTTTTCATTTATTTTTCTAATTAAAAGATCATTTTATTGGGAGCCCTTACAGCTCTTACCACAATTCATGCATCAACTGCATCAAGCATGTGCAATGCTTAGTTTGTCATTTCTTGGTATATAGCAGGTCCTCAGTAGATGACAGCTGTTTATGTAATTGATATCAAATCCCCAACTGTGACTCTCTTTTTTTTTTGCCTGTCTATGGTTTCTTTCCTAGTGCACTCTTTACATATGTCATATGTCAGTCCCTTTCTCAGAAAGTTAACGTGGGGTTTCTATTTTGTAGCTCGTGTGATTTACTGGAGTTATTTGAGAGGAGAAATCTCTCAAGTTTTCAGGGTGTGTTCCTAAGGGAATGATGAAAAAGAGTCGTTTATCTTGATTCCAGGAAATATAGATGCTGAGGGATTCATGGAATATATGTTTGTATTCTGGCCAAAGCAGCTCACAAATTACGTAGGTCATAAATGCATGTTGCTTCTTTGCCAAAGGAGAAGCCTCTGAGAATGCTAGCTTTCTAGTGAAGATGGGGATTGTTTCCAAGAAGAGGGGGAAGTTTTAGAGGGTCATGGGATGGTCAAGGAGCCCAGGGGCCACCACAATAATGAGCTCGAATACGAACCAACAGGTTGTAGTTCAAAACTAACCAGAGGTTCCACGGGAGACATAACTTGGCATCCTGTTCCCATAAAAACAACCCCTGAGATAGGGATTGTGTGTTGCATGGGCCCATTCTGAACTGAACACAGACTCAGCAGTTGTGCAGGGAGCTCGAGGCAGCTGGTAACGGCAGTTGGTTACATTGATTGAGCAGGTACTGTGTGAGATGTGTGGTGTGATGAGTGCTTTACTGTGCCTTCTCATCTGGTCGAGTAGAGCTGAAGCACAATCGGTGAAGTGATGTAACCTAAGCGCAAACCCATCACCAGGGAGTGGATTGTGACACACAGCGGTGCTCTTAAGGCAGAGCAGGACATCCTCCTATGGGGTTTTAGACTGCGACTCTTTATGGGAGCAGAAAGCCTCATCTTGAATCCCGTGGAGCAGTTGGTGGTTTTGAACTGCTGACCTCGTGGTTAGGAGCCCATCAGGTAACCCACTATATCACCCGGGCTCAGGAAATGATCCTATTGCTCTTAAAACTTCAGTTAAGTCCCCCCCCCCTCCTCTCTTCTTGAATATGTGAGAGATCCCAATGTATGGAATGTCACCCACCTCCCTAACTCCCGCTTTACCCAAGCAACCACCTGTTTGAACTGCATGCTTTTCAGCGTGAGAGGGGGAGCTCCCTGAACATGTACCGCAGAGCGGCTGTCAGAAAGCATGCCAGAATGTATGATCACCTGGTGTGTTAGCATGATTTTTATGCCTTCAAAATCTAGCTTGGAAATCCTCGCCCCTCTGCTTGGGGCTCTGATCCCACCATAGGAATGGCTGTGTCTGTGTCTGTTGTGTGAGCAAAGCAGGATGAGGGTGGGCTATAAAAGATTCAGCAAGCAAGTGACTGAGTGAGCAGAGATGGGGTAAGGTAAGATGCCAAGAGACAGGCAGTTTCCAAGGAACCAGGAAGCAGAGGCTGAAAAGACAAGAGCCACCAGGCAGAGAAAGCTGTCCCCTGGAGCTGGCATCCGGCTTGGGAGTTCTTTTTCCAAACGGTGAGAGAAAGCCTTTCTGTTCCTTCCAGCTGTCCTCTGGTGGCGTTTCTGTTACAGCAGCACGGAATAACAAAGGTGCCGGTAGGCGGGGTGGTAAAACAGTTGTAGCAGGATCCCAAAAGGAAAGTGGGGGGTGAGGGGTGGGGAGAATAACACCTCCCCCCATCTCACCCCCACTTAGAACCTTCCTTAGAACAGATGGCATAATGTGAAGAGGTGACGTGGAGCAAACAAACTTGACTTTTATTTTGACCTCATCACCTTTATCAGGAAGAGTGATCTTCAAATTGGCAACATGGGCAGGAGAAATGAAACCCCAAGGCAGAGGACAGGGCATGTCAGGTGCCCTGGACCCGAGAGGACAGGCTGATAGGAAGCCCTTAGGAGAATGCTTTGTGGATCAAGGTAAATGGATGCCAGTATGTTGCCAATGATTTCAGGCAGTGGGGCAGTCACCTAATCTCATGTCAGTTTGAGGATTAAGAGTGTAGGGGTGGAGTCTAACCTGTCAATCTGGAGCTAGCCAATGAGGCCTCTGTGTGGGCATGGCCTCCGCTGAGAATTCTGGGAAATGTGGTCATTCCTTCTTGGAGGTTGGAGACACTATCTCTCTCATTTCATGGGAGACTTTCTCCTGAAAACACTTGCCTGGAGACTCTCTGCTGACAAGGCTGCCTCCCTGAGAGACATCCCTGAGGAGAAGCCACATGGACCTACCCTGATGCAGCCAGAAGCCTGGACTTAGAGAAGCCGCGAGGAGACCCCGGTCAGTGCTGAGATGTTTACCACACCATTGGATCCAAAGACTTTCTACCCACTGGCCTGTGATTGCCCTGCATTTGACTTCATTGCATGTGTTTCATGAGACAGACAGGATTTCATGGATTGGTATTAGACAAAAGGACTAACATCGGACTTATGGACTTGTTCTGGACTGGGCTGGGATGTTTTCTCAATGGTGGCAATTGCGCGTATGTAAAACCTCTTCCTTGTACACGTAAGAGTTTCTATGGATTTGTTTCCCTGGTCCACCCAGACTAGCACAGCCAGGATGTTCCATTTTTCAGGGGTAGAAATGAAGATGGGTGAGCTTAGTCAGTTCCTCGTGAAACATCAGAAACACAGTTTATGCTTGTGAATAAACAGAAAGGTAGACGTGATCCCTGGGAGTCAAGATCGATTCTCTGAGGACAAGTGCGTTCCTTGTTCAAGCCAGGAGTCTCCATCTGATACGCACAGGGAATGCCAGGAAGAGCGACTATTGATTTTTAACGAGCCTCTTAGGAGTCTGTGTGTCCCAAGCATGCGACGGAGAGTTGCAAGCTGGGTGATGATGCTTCCTAAGTGAGTCTGTGTGACGCAGCCAACACTTTACAACTGGAGTGATGAATGGATTAGTCAGCAAACTAAGGTCTGAGGGCCAAATAGGGCCGGCACTCTGTTCTTATCTCTAAAGTTTTATTGACTTGCGGTCAAGACCTATCATTTACATACGAGGGGCCTTCAAGAACGTTGTGGGAAAACCCCACGATCCTTCAGCCCCGTTTATTATGGCTTTTCTGAGGCTTTCCCAGTTTGTCTGGGATAGATGTCCGGCTACAAGAGCAGAGTGCAGTCGGTGCGCAGAAACTGTATGGCACTCCAAGTGGAAATACTTGCTGTGTGGCTTCTGAGAGAGCAAGTGTGCCAAGCCCTGGCTTGGACATTAGAACCTCGGTTTTCATTTTCATGGTACATGACAAATCACCGAGTAGTCCTTGCTCTGTGTTACGGTTCTCTAGAGAAACAAAACCAGGACACTAGTCATTCTCTTTATATATTTATATAAATAGAAGGATATATAAGATAAGAAATAGACAGTTAACTAATCTATAAAGCAGTACAAATTGCTCGGTGCAACTCACTTGCATGAGACAGCCAGTACACTGGCAGTCCTTTGAGACTTGAGGGCCACTGACTAGTCCTCTGTAGAGCAATTCAGGCTATCTGGTCACAAGCAGCAAACAGCAAAGCAGGTCACCAACAGTCAGCCAGATGACAGAATCCAACAGTCCCAGCTCAAGAGATGTATATTCCTGGAGCGTGGTGAAGCAGGGCCTGAAGGAACCTCACTCACAGCTCCACAGTCCACGATTAGGTGTCCCACGGGTAGTGTTGCTTGGAGGTCGAGGCACAGGATGAACGAGGCAGCCGGCTGGTCCAAAGATCCAAGAGCAAGAGGGCAAGGGTGGGGCTCGCCGAGCCTTTTCTATCTCCGCCCTTCAATTGATCTTGTGTGTTCATTGGCCATGTTGTCACAACAGACCTACCTATCTTCTTTGGCCATGTTGGCACCACAAGCTTACCCATCACACTCTCCCTCCTCTGATCTCAGATTTGATCAGAATCTCAGAGATTCTGGAACCTGGCACCATGGCATTTTAAAACACCCTTTCATTGTAGGCAGCCAGGACAGGAGATGGGGGACCTGGAGGGGTGGGTGTTAGGAGTGCTCCCTGCTGGGCAGCTGCCATCTGATTTTTTGGTGTGTGTGCCAGAGTTGATTCTAGAAGAAAGGAGTTAAGGACTGGGAGGGAAAAAATGAGGAGCTGATACCAAGGACTTGAGTAGAAAGAAAATGCTTTGAAAAGGACGATGACAATGAATGTACAAATATGCTTGACATGATGGATGGATTGTTAGAGGAGCTGTTAGAGCCCCCAATAAAAATGATTAAAAAAAGAAGTGAGTTAAGGGTGTAGTTCATGGCAGACACGGGATAGCTGATGTTATGATTTAAGCAGGAGAACCAAATGAAACCAAGAGACAGTAACCACAACCCCGGCAATGTGAACCTACACTCACATAATCCTCACGAAACTCCGGGGATGTTCGTTTTCATTGTACTTGGCCCAAGTCCGATCACTTGTTTTCAGCTCAGGAGCATCCAGCTGAGGACGGAGGAAGGGCCATGAAGTTATTAGTACCAGCTAGCATCACACCCCTCCCCAGGGTACCAGTCTCAGCGGTCACCTTCTCAGGTTCACTGCCATTGAGTGGTTCTGACTCATAGCAACTGTCTAGGACAGGGTCAGATGGCTCCTATTATTTCCCGAGACTTTAATTCTTTGGGAGGCTAGAAAGCCTGGTCCTCCTCCTCTGAGCGATTGGTAGTTGTGAACTGCTGACCTTGTAGTTAGCAGCCCAATGCCAAGAGCTTGATTCTGAACGACACTCAGCCAGAGGCCGCATGCCTCTTGGCAGAGGCTGTTGTCAGGTGCTGTCCAGTTGATGCAGATCTTGGTCCTGGTTGTTGAGTTTGAAGTGCTGGCCTTTCAGGTAGCAGCCAGATGCTGAACTTCCATTACAGTTATCATTGGAAATGCGTTTGGCTATTGTGTTAGTCTGGGTTGGACAAAGAAACAAATTTAGAGACATTCGTATGTGTAAAACATACAACTTTCCATAAAAAGAGAAATTGTATATTGAGAAAACAGCCCAGTCCACATCAAGTCCACAAGTCCAATATTATCCCATTTTATGTTCGATGCTAGTCCATAAATTCCTCTTTGGACTCACACAGCACATGCAAGGATGCCTAATGCAGGAAGATCACAGGCTGGTGGGTGAAAAGTCTTGTGGATCCATTGGCAGTGGAAGCACCTCCAGGATCTCTGGTGCCATCAGTGTGGCTCCATGTGGCTTGTCACCAGGAAATGTGAAGCAGAGAGAGATTGTGTCCTGCTTCCAGGAAGGAAGAATAGGAAGTTCCCAGAATCCTCATGAGAAGGCCTTGCTCACAAAGAGGCATCAGGCTGTGACCTGATTGACAGGCTAGACACTACCCTTTGACTATTAATTTCCTCAAGTTGACAGATCACTTAGCTGCAATCATGTCCTCCAAATGGTGGATGAAGAAACAGCCTTTGGGGAATGTAAACTGCCCAAGTGCTGCAGTGTGGTTGGTGCAGTTTGACTGCAGGGCTCAGCTCTCCTTCCTCCCCACACTGCTCCCTTTTCCAGGTGTTAATGCTAGCCTAGCCCAGGAACAAGGAGCCTTGCTCTGGACAAAGTGGTTCATGCAGGCCGCTGGAAAGCACAGGACTTGGTTTTGAGCGGCTGACTCACCAGCTAGA
>PVJH01013450.1:38742-60545 GCA_004026705.1 Nesogale talazaci | reverse complement strand
CAGGATTATCAGGCACCCCCAATAGTGTCCACAGTTACACATACACACTCACATCCCAATTCTGGAACTGGCCTATCAAAGCCTAGTGCTGTGAAATATGGGTATCATGTACCTACTTCTCCTCATGAGGATTCTGCTCTCACTGAGTCCTCCCCTCATGGCTTGACTCTTTTTCAGACCATCAATAGTGGGAAGAGGCCGTGCTGACTTAACCAACACAACCGTCTGGCCCATTGACAAGATTCTGGAATTAAATTAACAACCCAATGTTCGGGCTTTAAACGAAGACTCTAACTTACTTAAAGAAAGCCACTTTGCCAAACCCACAGTCTTATACTTCTAAGGGGAACATTGACTTTCTAATCTTCTGCACGTACCCAGGGGAAGAGAGTGGCCAACGGTCCATGAAGCAGACCTGAGGATGCCCAACAAGCCCTCCTCCAATAAGACCAGACATAGGCCTGTTCCCAGAGCATCCATCACCAGACATATGCCCACCATATAGCAAATGCCAACATCCAGTCCTATCCCTTGATAGCAAATAGCACCAAAAAAAATACGGTTTGATTTAATTATGTAAGAATACATTTGTGAAAATGTAGGTTAATACCAGGTTATTACCACTGAGACAGATGAATGGAAGAAAAAAAACTTTTCATGTTCATTTCAAAGAAATAAGATATGAAACAATACCCAAAGAAGATCAATGACATGAAGTCATCTGATATTTTATTTTCCACCATCACTCAACAAAAGATTTGTCTGATTTTTTATTTTCCACCATCACTCAACAAATGACTTCATAAATGTGTATGCCATGGATTTTCTTAAAATCTCCAGATATTACATCAGCCATCGAGTTTACTTTCACTTCATGTATTTTGCCTTCAGCACATAAAGTGTTCAGAAATATATACGAGGTCTCGATGCCTTGTGTTAGGATCCTTCCCAGTGCAGAGGAGGAGGAGGAGGAGGTGGTGGTGGTGGTGGTGGAGGTGGAGGTAGAGGAGGTGGAGGTGGAGGTGGAGGAGGTGGTGATGGTGGTAGAGGTGGAGGTGGAGGTGGTGGATGTAGTGGAAGCGGTGGAAGTGGTGGGAGTGGCGGAGGTGGTTAGAAATTCTACATAAAGCAGTGAGATGGTTTCCAAATCAGACAATCTACAATCTATGTCAGCTTTGCAGTTGCGATGACAATACTCTGCTCTAAACAGAGCTATCTTGTCTAAAACAAAAGAATAACATGAGCATTAAAATAACCCTATTCTAAAAAAAAAAATTTAAAAACCCTATTCTGAAGGTCGCTGCTGCTTGTGGAGCACTGAGTGTCTTGTCTGTTCATGGGGATGGAAGATTCACATTAAGGTGCAGAGTGGATGGATGAAACTGACATCAGTATACAGCATGTTTTTTAGAAGGTTGAAATTGAAAATATTCTGTTTTGTTATTTTTTTGTTTTTGTTTTGGGCATCACTTCCCTCTGGTGGTGGGCGTAGGAGGCCCAGCCTTTGCTGCTGTGGAGCTGGAATTGAACCTCCATCCCAGTGGGCCGCACAACCACTACGCCACTGGGGCTCAGCCCGAAATTTCAAAGATTTTGTGTGCACATTTTTTACAAGAAGAAAGAATGAAAGACCAGCTCTTCAGTCTCCTTATGTACAACCAAATACCTCCTGGAATGTGGTATCCTTGGTTTGGAAGTTTAGGGTCATGGTTTCATAGGACCTCTAGTTAACTGGTCTAATACTAATAGCATGTGTGCTGCCTCTATTTTAGATCCTTGTCTAGCCCCTGGAGTCTTAGAAGCTTGCAAACTGCCATCTAAGGTTCAACAACTGGAGAAGTAGGGCAAGACAGTGAGCCAGGAATGTTGTTGTTGTGTTATCCAGTGGATTCCAGCCATACCTATCCTATTCTAATAGAGTGGATCTGCCCCAGGGGCTTTCCTAGGCTGAAATCTTTATGGAATCAGACTACTAGGCCTTTTCTCCCTCAGAGCAGCTGGAAGGTTGAAAGGACTGGCCCTTTGGTTTGTATCCGAGCATTTAACCACTGTACATGGGGGTACTGGCGAATCAGGAATAGGCGATAGAAATGGAGGAAGTAGATAGTCGCCTACAGGAACAACTGCTTCCTTCACCAGGCGACAGGAAGAACTAGATGGTGCCCAGCAACTAAGACTATTTTTGCCCAAAGATTCTACAGAAGGATCCTGATGAAAAAGGGGAAAATACAGAGTTTTAAATTCCCTCTTAAAATGAAACAGCTATTTCTCTAGCCAGTAAAGAATGCTGCCTTGAGCACGATGTTCTTTTCAAGAGGTCAATGGGCTCAATCAGGCAATAGCAACTCAGCTCGAAAGAAGACAGAGACACGTTGGGTTAAAGTGGGCGAAGCACTGCAGAGGCCGGCGAAGGATGCAAGCGTACCAACAGACCTCCTGGACTTGGTACGTGCTCTGCGACTACATTTTCAAGAAGAATAAAATTAGGGCTGAGCCCCGGTGGCGTGAGTGGTTGACTGCGGGACTGCGGCCCGCAGGCTTGGCAGTTCAAATCCAGCGGCAGCTCTCAGGAGCAGCGCTGGGTAGCTCCCATGACCACCAGGGGCAGTGATGCCCCCGCAAAAAAGAACAACCAAATTATTTAAGATGTTTTCCTCTTCTGGATGACCATCCTGCTTGTTTATAGACCATCTCTAGTTGAATCTGTGAGCTGCGGGCAGTTTATTCTTCAACAGACACAAACAGAAACCAGAACACAGGCTTTGCACCCACTCTGCTCTAAGTATTACCTGACAGATTTCACCAGGGCACCAATGGACACAGATGAACCATCTCCCCTAAAGCAAGCAATAACAAGCAAGTGTAGCCATCTATCATTTACAAAGGACATTCCTGTACATTCTCATTCGTAAGGAATGTGACAAATCTCAGTTAAATCCCAATGAGAACAGACAATTGGATGCTGCATAAGTAATCTTCCTTCGTGTCCACACCTGAATTATCCTTAAACTCTCAGGCCTTGGACCCTTGAGCCCAAATACCTAAATGCATACGCTTCTCCCATTAAACTCGCCATCCGACCGACCTCAACATGAATCTGCTGAACATTAATATGCCTCCCCATCTTTGTCAGGGGGGAGGGTTTTACAAAAACTAACAACTCAAAAGCAGCAAGATGTACAAGGGAAACAAATGGAATCTAGAGAGCGCATCGTTAAAAGGCTGGGCTCTGGAGGGCATGGAAGAAACGTTTATTTCTGAGGAAAGGTAGACAGCAAAAGCATCCTCAGTGTTAGGAGGGCTTGGGATTTTAGGATGGCATCTAGATAGGAGATTTATTTTCTGTCCACCTTCAGGGCATTTCTGGACAGGCCTAGCATTCAGTGTTGATTGGAAGAAAGGGTGCTGTGTGGTGGCTGGCAGGGGGGGGCGCTTAAAGCAGCCTGTAAGATACGTATTAACGAGGCAGGGGGTAAGTAAGAGGAGCACAGCAGGCTAGAACCCACAAAAGGAGAAACAAAGAGGCTGCGCAGTGGCAGTACTGAGTGTTGGCTGGAAACTCATGCACTGGACAAGTTTTCTGAGAGCAGGAGCCATGTCTTCTTGGCATTCTCGGAGCAGTCCCCACGGGGCTGGGAAAACTCACTCTTGACGAATACTTGAAATTCCAGGGTGTCTCTCTCATTTCCCCCCCACTTCCTTCTCGTTTCTCTCCCCCTCTCTCTCAGGACAAAGAAAAAAAGGGGGACCTAAGAAGAACGTGACCCTAACACATAACTGGAAAGAAGTCACTGCCCTCGGATTCAGATGCCTCACCCAGAAAAGAGGGCAGGGAAGCTAGCGAGTGATTTATCAAGAAAACGAGAAAGCTATTGTGATAATAAGCAATAAATTGGCCTCCCATTTTGTTGAACTTGCATAGCTGGGTAATATGCATCACTGAGCTGTAATTTATTCCCTAAAACACATGGGAGCCCAACCACATGGCCTTCTTTATTCAAACCCATTTTCAACTGTACTACTTCTAAATTCTACTGTGTTTTTCCTTCGTTAGGTTTGTCTGGGGCTAAAAAGGACTTCCACAATAGGAACGTCTGTTGTGTGCAGCCAACGAAGTTTACAGTCATGGTACTGTTCCTTTAAAAGAACTCATGAAGTATGAGATGCAAACTCCAACATACTGATGCACAACATTATCTACCTTACATATTCTTCCAGGAGAAAGGTTTAAAAAAACGTAGCTCTCCCTAAGCCAATATTGCCGGCTGATAGCGAAATTCTATCTGCAAGTTTGTTTAAATGCCACTTTGCTGGGGGCAGGGGGTGGTGAAGCGACTTCCTTCTGGTTACAGAAGCCATTTTGGCATTTTACTGTGAAGGGCTTTATTCAGTCAAACTTTCAACACTGAGCAGAAGCCCAGCATGGCCCTCTCCCCGTGTTGATTCCAACTCAAGGGACCCCCAGCAGACGTGCCCCTCCCCTCCTGATTCCCAGGCTGTAATTTTTACAAAAACAGCCTCCCACTGGAGCGGCTGGTGGGCTCATACTAGCACCGAACCGTTCTGCCATGGAGGCTCCTTACTGCCCTACAGGCTCACCGTGAGCCAGCAGTGACTTGATGGCGGAGTAGAACTGCCCTGTGGGTTTCCAAGACTAACGCTTCAGGGGAGGAGGCAGCCTCCTCTTTCTTTGGCTGAGCGGCTGGCGGTTTCCAGTGCTGACCTTGCGGGGGAGCTGCCCACTGCCTAAGCCACGACTGTGTCCCTCATAACGTCTTCCTAGGCCAGGCTGGTCAGCAGCCTGCATTGTCCCTGTTTCCACACCCCATCGGGCACTGCTATGTCAATCTGCATTTCTCAGCATGATGTTGGACTCTACAAACCCCCACGACACCTAGCGATGGACTGTGTTCATACACAGCAAAAAAAAAAAACAACCCAGGCTGAGCCCCTGTGGCCTCGTGGTTGACTGCGGCCCACAGGGTTGGAGGTTCAACTCCAGCAGCAGGTTTCCTGGGCCTCCTACTTCCACCAGGAGAGAGGATAAAAAAATCAATCGCAATTCTCCCTCTTGTCTATGAAACGAGAAGTTCTGGTAGCGAAGGAGTTAACAGCCCAGCTGTTAAACAAAAAGGTCAATAGCTCAAATCCAGTGAGAGGCTCCAGGAGAGAGATCTATTGGTCTGCTTCTGGCAAGTTGACCGTGGCAACAACAGAAAGGGCCCATTCTACTGTCTCACAGGGCCACAGTGAGTTGAAATGGACTTCATGACACCCGAGAGCAATGCAGACAGAGAGTTAACAAATGCCTCTGGTCCCACAGGCACAGGTTTACCAATGCATGATACACGTTGCCTGTCACGTACACAATGAGCGGCACATTTACAATGCAGGTATGCTACTCTCGTACCTGCCCTTCCAGAGGACTGGCTGCCGGCCAGTTTTATTTTGGTATTCCAAATATGCACACGGAAGGGATATGTACAATGACAAGGACAAAGCCAACCTCATAACCAATAGATCCTCTCTCAAACCAGGAAGAGCTCCTCTGAGAGCCGAGTCACCCAGGGCAGCCTTCCAGCTGTAGCTATTATGCCGCCCCCTCCAGTGGATACTTGTCAATCTCAAACATACCCCCTCTCGCCAGAGGCCATCAGGGGCCACCTAGACGCTCCACAGACAAGCACTTACTTACTCACTGAAGCAGCAAAACAGCACCAAGGAGAAGAAAAACTACTGATAGCTCTTTCCCCCACCCTACCCCCATCATAGATATTAAACAGATACTGTATTCAGAACTATCAAACTAATCTCAAACTTCAATTTTAATTACTTACACCCCTGCCTCCTCCTCCACTAGGCTGTGAGTCTCTTGATGGTCAGTCCCAGACCCGCCAACCTCGTCGTTTTTCCTCCCTGTAGTATGAATGGATGGGTTGGCAGGAGAACATAATTTTCATATATATAATTATCAAAGGGAATGATTGCAGCTTTAAACAGACTGCCAACATCCTTTACTATATTTAGTAAATGCAAGCCCACAGCCTTAGCGTGTAATGTAAATATTTTTGAAGTTGGTTTATGTCTTCATCCTTGGAAGACAGAAAATGGAGTGTACTTACTGCTCTGAAAAATAACATACCATACAGTCGGACAAGCACAGCTGACAAAGTCCAGCCCAGTGCCTCCTTTGAGTCGCAGGCCCTGCGCCATGGAGGCTACTCTCTCACTGCCGCGCAGCCGATCAATCTTGGCACCCGGTGACCCTAGAGGATGGGGTAGAACGGTCCTTGTGGGTCTCCAAAACAGGCAACTCTCACCAGGGTAGCCAGCTTCATCTTTCTCCCAAGGAGCACTTGGTGGCTTTGAACTCTCGGTCTTGCAATCAACAGTCCAATGCCTAACTCACTATGCCACCCAGGCGGCTCGAACAGGCAGCAAGTAGCAGAGAGGGAAATGCATTTCAGTTTTCCAACCGAGGCACGAGCCGTGGGCTAGCAAGGGCAGGTTCTCCTTGGAAGCACATTCCATGGTAACTACCCTGTGCCAAACGGTGAGGAGCCAGTCAGTAAGTAACATGGCACACCACAGAGGAGGCCCAAGACCACGTCTGCACCCACGGGCAGGAAGCCACGAGGTCACATCACCATTTTCTCTACAAAGTAGGAACAAGGTCTAAGAAGAACCAGGACGGGTCAGAGGAGCTCTCGCAGAGAAGGAGCGGCAGCAAGGGCAGGAGTGAGGGAAAGGGTAGCGCCAGACCCTGGGCTGACCAGCCCACTGTGTCCACGACCTCCTCTAAGGCTCCGTCTCAAGCAGGAGCCATCGGGGGGCCGTGGTCAAGGCGTGCACCCTCCCAGCCTCGGTGGAAGGAGATTGCCGAGGTTGCTGGGAAGAGTGTCTTCCTGGGGACGTGCCAGTCTGGCAGGGGCTGGGCGGGAGTTCGGACAGCCTGACAGCAAGGGGGTGTGTTGCCAAGAATTCAAAGAAGTAACAGTGAGAATACATGAATGAGGAAGTTGGCAAAGAGTCGCGTCCTTGTGAGTGAATTTCTAGAGTTTGGGGTGTGGGGTGACTCCAGAGGAGGACCAGGTCCTCTGGATGGCCGGGAGCAAGCTGTTGGTAAAGGATTGTGGGAAGCAACAAAGTCAAGGGTATGTTGATTCTGGGGCTGGTGACCCAGATGAGGCCTGTAGGAAGTAAAGGAGACAGGATAAGGCTCCTGGAAGCAAGGATGTCCATACTGAGCATTTTTGTCATAGGCTGAATCTTAGTTTATCCTTATTTAAATTAAAAAAAAAAAGGCATCTCTAGGTCAGGGTTCAAGGTTTCTTTCTTATAGATAAGAAAGCATTAGCAAAGGTGGAGCTGGAACTTGAACCCAGGCCTGACTTCAAAGCCCAAGTGTCTCCACATCCCTCCTGAATTGCCGGGCGGGGAGGAAGGCATGGGTGTGGGGATATCAGGGGAGCACGCTGGCAGAAACGGTGGATTTTGCTAGAGGGTGAGTGAGGAACCAAGTCAGGAGAGCTGAGACCATCAGGTCACCCTGGGACGCCTGCAGCCCTGAGACTGAAGACCACCTGAGGGCAGCACTTTTGGACATGAACCTGTCCTCTCTCGGGGAGCTCTGGGGCGAACTTGGCAGGAGTCTTGGGGAAGCTCCATTCCTCTGATGCCTCGAGGTAAGTCTCCACCGTCCTTACAGTGGTCGTTCTGGAACCACCCCGAGCTCAGCCCCCAACCCATCTCCATGTGCAGCAATCCCAGCTACCTGTACAACATGACTTTGGGCAAGTTCCTCCATGAATGCATCTGCCCAATGGGAGTTCTGTTACTGTGCTGCTGGGCTGGACAGTTCAGGGAATCTCTTCTACCTATCGGCACTGTCATTTTAAGGGGCCACTGCGATTTCTTGCTCTAGTAGACCTCACTAATCACAGTATCTGAGAACTCGGGAAGGGGTGGGGGAGAGTGTTCCTCTTATGGCAGGACTAAGTCTTCCACATGAAGAGCCCCAAAGACTTGTCAGAAGTTTATCCCCCCACCCCACCCCTCAAAGGATTAAAAGGCACTCAAGTTAATCATTGCTGGCTGAATGAAGTCTGATATTATCTAAACCTAAAGAAATTATTATTATTTTTAATTGCACTGGCTTCGAAATGAACCAGGGCAGACAACTTCAAAGATGGCCCATGAAAGGCCGCTATTCATTACAGAAGCCCTCGCTTACGTAGCTGACAGATGGATCTTTCACTCAATGGCCCAAAATATAAGGCATGTAAAACCTCCTGCACTTCTGTCAGGGGCTTAATCTCACTCTGAACAGGGTTAGAACCTCCCGGGGCCTAACTTTCTAAGGAAGCTCACAGTAGCGTCGCGTATTCACCAGCAACGTTGTGTATCACGAACCAATGCCAGGCCCTCCGGAGACTTTCCATACACAGGAGCGTTTCAAACAGATCACAGAAATCTTCATTCATCAAAAATATCAAAACATGAAGCAACTGTTTCAGCCCAGATCCTCCATCTCTGTCTACACCCTCCTGAAGGCCATGTCTGTAGCTCCCAGCCACCCCTCAACGAATCCGACGCTCTTTGATGTACACCATATCAAGACAGCAGTTGGGGCCACCCTGGAGGGACTCCAAGGTAAGTTATTTTCAAACATTTTGGGGGGAGCAAAAGGATATCAGAGGGGCAAGATCAGGGGTGTAGGGTGGTTGCTATCGTTATATAATGCCAGCCAGTGGGCTCTGACTCAGAGAGAACCCATGCCCACCAGAGTAAGTGCTGCCTGGTCCTGCCCCATGATCACGTTGGGCCCCCTGTGGCTGCCAAAGTGGCGGTGCATCTCCTTGAGGGCTGGCTGGCCACCCTCTTGTTCAATGTCCTTCTTCTTGACCAAACATGAGGATGTTCTTTAGGGCTGGGTCCCTCCTGACAACATGTAGGACAGACAGGATAAGGCTTCTCATGACAATTTTCCCAAGATCCCCTCCGCTAGTCTCAAAGAATGAGCAGGGACATGGTCATATGGGAGATGGGGGTGAAAAGAATTGCTCAGTGCCACTTTCCTTTTGCTCACCAATGTTGTTTGCAATGAAAAACTTCATAATACATCCATACGACTATCGTAAGTCCTTTCAGAAACTACCAAGATGGCGCTGCTGGAAATCCAAAACACAGCAGCCTCACTTTTGGAGACATAAAGGCTCTGCCGTGACCTTCTCTGGCACGGCAGAGTCCCTGGAAGGTACTGTGCTGACGGGACATGTTTCTGTAAGGCACTCAAAGGAGACTGCGACAAGTGTATTCCGGAGGGTGTTTGTAGCTGTCCACTGGTCACAGAGAGAGGGCTGGACGGGTCCTGTTTTGCATAGCCCTGTATGTGTATGAGCTGGAGCGTGCGTGTGTGTGTGTTTGTGTGTGTGTGTGTGTGTGTGTGTGTACACACGCGCACACTGGCATTGTGAAAGCCTGGACTCAGCACCCAGACTACGAGAGTTCATCACTCTCTCTCTCACTCTCTCTCTCTCTCAGGCTCCCGCCCCTTATCCCCAGTGCAACATCGCTTGCCCCAAATCTACCCTTTGAGGAAAAGCTTCCCCCAAAGAAAGATACTACTGTCCACTCCCTCAGGGTCCGCTGGGCATCCAGCTGGTGAAGAGTTGCTTAAAACCCTGTGTTGTCAATGCATGTGACCCAGAGACACCAGCATATACATGACGACAACAACAAACCTGGCCCACAAGAGCACACTCCTCCGTGCATCGGCTCAAGATCGAGAATCTGCCAAGGGGAAGGAAGCTCAGGAGCAGAGACTAATGAGTTCCATGGGCCGTGTTCCCCTTCACGGACACGGATTAAATTATGCTATTCAAAGAGCTGGGGAAACCACTTGGTGCGGTGGTTCTGAACCTTCCTAACGCCGCGACCCTCTCATACAGCTCCTCATGCTGTGCTGACCCCCCCCCCCAACCATAAAGTTACAACCGTTGCTGCCTCCGAACTAATTTTGCTACTCTTATGAATCAGACGACCCCTGCGAAAGGGTCATTGGACCCCCAAAGGGGTTGCGATCCACAGGTTGAGAACCGCTGAGCTAGTCTTTCAGAATGAGTCCTATTAAACTGGTGAAAGGTGATGGGGAAGGGTCAAGGAAGGGCCTAAGGCTCTCCCTATTTCCCTGCGCAGTTTTCCAGAGTCTCAGAGTCAGTGTGGTTTCAACCCTAGACAGGAAGTTCCGAAACCGCTAGGCATGCCTTGAGCAGGGAGCCAAACACAGCTCATGTGCGCCACACAACATCGCCAGTCCCCTTAGCTAACGCGAAGACACCACACGCTGTTCTCTCATAGCTGAAAGTGGCCAGGCAGACCACTCTGGACCATAAGCATTTGCATGCAGTAAGCAGTCTTCAAGGGAACGGCCAGGAGGCCGGTCATAAAGAAAATAGTAACTTTATTTTTGTCACAGAGAAAATAGTAACTTTATTTTTGTACTAACTCTAAAATAGAGGACTCTTACACCACTTGACACCCCTATGATAAAAGCCAAAGTCCAGTCCGATAAGAAACAAAACGCACATATGCCAAGACTTCCCCCACCCTGCCTCTGGTCACGTTAACAAATCCAGTTGTTTCAAATCAAACCTCAAAATGCCCAGGTGCCACCCAAAACACAGAAGTCATCTTTTCGTGCCAGGGACTGCCTTGGCAAACTGAATCCATCTTTCCAGAATAATGTTTTCCAGTGATTAAGGAAGAACTATAAAGAAAACCATACCCCAACATAAGTTTTTAAATATTCAAAGGCAAATCTGGCAGTACCATGTGCTGGACACATACTAACTACAACAGGGCAGTAGAAGGTCTGAGAATGACTCTTGTTTTTGAAGTAGTGGTGTGCATAATGCCCTGATTAGCCACATGCAACAATGCGATGTACAAAGGTACCTGGAACACTCACGTGACAAAGACACAGAAAGTTCTCAGGGCTCCTGGTGTGTTGTCTCCCTTTGTGCATGGAGGAAAACTACTTGTGGAGAGAAGTCCATGGAAATAGAGTGGTCATTCCCTTCTCTATTCTGCTGAGCTCACAAATTCCCTTCCCCCCATTCCATACACAGATCCCAAGAACATCCCAGAACATCCGACAGTCATTTCCTGATGAGCACACATTAGCAGGAGCACGTAAGCACCGAAGGGAACCATTCCTAGCCGTTAGATGCCAAGCTGCATGATGAGTTCCCAGGTTGGTCCATAAAAGTCCTGCTTCACAAGAAAGCTTGACACTATCACATCACGAATGCACCTACGATAGCCATGCCTGGCCCGGCGTGAGGAAGACCTCTGGAAAATCGCAGGGTGATGATGATGGACAAAAAAAGACGGGGTGGGGTGGGGGCGCAGGTTTACTATCTGAGACAAGTGTACTTGGAGTTGACTCAGTGGCGGTGGGTTTGGTTAGGTCGCCCTGGTGCTGGCAGTGTTGGGCACACACAGGAATGCTAACAAGCTTGGTGAGTCAAGTCCACCAGTCTCTCTGTGGGAGAACCCCGAGGCTGTCTGCGGCCACAGATACTCAGCATCCTTGGGGGTCCCAGGAGACTGGACTCACTCAGATGAGCCGTGGAGGGTTGCTCGCCAAACCCTTTCGGCCCTAACAAAGTCCGCCATAATTCGTTGGATTGGACTTCCAGGTAGGCCTTGACCTCTCTAACCGGCCTGCCGCTGACAGTAAGGCCTTCCCAGCGGCATGCTAATTCAGAGGAGACTCTCATAAAAAAGACAAATATAATTCAGAGTCCAAAATACCCAGGCAGACGTGGGACCGTTGCCAGTTTCTCATGGATCCTCGGTAACTGAGATGGGTTCTGCTTTCATGGTTAGGGACTGGAACAACGGCAGCTGGAGGACCCCGTTACTTTTCCTAGACGACTGAAACGACCCCCATCTGGCTCTGTTTCAGCAGCTGCCGCAGCCACATCCCCCTTCCCCCCCCCCCCCCAAAGAGACGCTGGGATGGGAGTTCTGAAGGAAGCTTGAGGCCCAAGCCCGACCCAAGAGCAAGTACAGTCTTCAGCGGGAACTTTTCATCCCAGACTGATCCCTTTGGGGGCTGATTACAGCACTATTTTTAGGGATCTCATTATGCTTTAAGGGAGCACATGCCGTCCAGGGTTCACTGGACACAAACCGACCAACAGTCGTGAAAATGAAGCAGGACCGGGTGGACTGACAATGGTACACAAGGTCACGCCATAAGTCCAAGCCAACTCCACAGCAACTCAGCGCCATCCTGAAACTCAAGCTTCATCTGTCCTTTATTTCTCTACTTCAGCCTGGGCCAAAGGGTCCATCCACATCCTGAGTCTGCCGGGATGCCTTGAACACCCATTCTGTCATCACGTCTCTTAACCACACCCAACCCCACTGCCTGCTGCCGATTCCGACCCAGATGACCCTGCAGGGTTGAGTTGTTCTGCCCCGTAGAACTCCTGCAGGTCTTCACAGAAGCAGATGCCTTCCCTGTGTCCCTAGGCAGCAGCTGGTGGCTCCATGTAGCCAGCCTGTTGATTCACGGCGAGCACTTAACCCCTGTGCCACCAGGCCTCCCCGTCCACATGCACATGCCAGTTGAACAAACCGTAACTGAGTCCTCGGGGCAAAGTCCGCTCTGGAGAGCAAGAAGGAAACCAGGACACCTGAGTTTAATCCACAGCCACACAGGCGCTTCCACCATCGCACAGATCACTTCTCTTTCACAGGCCGGGCAGAGAGCGGCGTGCCCCTGGGAAGCCAGCCTCCCAACAGCAAACTCTGCAGCAGCACAAAGCTATTTCCCACGTGCAAGTGTGTGGTCTGAATGCTTTCTTGTAAGGGAAAAACAGTCCAATTAGGATCCAGTGGAAAACACGAACACATGCTGTCTGGATGACTCTGGATTAGAGTCGGTGGGTGTGAAACGGCTCTAGCTGGATGAAGATGCTGCACAGCTGTGGTTCGATTTTACGGTCTCCACCAAACAGCCTTCTGCTACAAAACCCGCGCAACAATGCTGGATAGAAAATAACTTTTTAAGCACACGGGGTGTCTGCATTTTTTTTTTCAAAATCGGGCTCCTGTTTTTAGTGGAGCTAACATTCAAGTCAATTCCCATTCACCTTCTCACAACCGGAATAAAGCCCAGTTACTAAATCATTTGATGAAAACTCCGGTTTAGACTCGGGCCTGTCTGCAATGACCTCCCCTCCTCCTGCCCTTTCCTCTTTCCAATGCACGGTAAATGGGGAGCTGCCGTGGGGACAGCCTGCAGCCGATTTCCCAGGGAAGCTCTGTTAAATATCTCACATATAGCATCCCCTTCCGGCCTCTCAACAGCATGCAGCAGGAACTATCATTCTCCCCTTCTGATACAGAAGTTAAGACTTGCACATTCGGAGCAGCCTGCCTTCAAGCCACTCCTCTGTGCTCACTCGGAGTCCTCCGGGGCAGAGGAACGCCTACTAGAACCTTGCCTTGGCACCTTCCGCCTCGGTTTCCTGGAAGAAACAAGCTACGAACAGAAGCCTTGAGTCCAAAGACACTATGAAGAAACTCCACAATGGTTCTGGTGGCTTGGTTTTCTGTACAACTCTCTGGCCCTGCATTCTAAACAGTCACAGCTCCTTCCCAAAGGGAAAGTGAAGACCAAAGATCTCAAACGCCTGGTCCCACACCACCCAGACGCCCAGATTTCTTTTTGCACCCACCTTTTTTTGGGAAAATACACTGATAACCAGTCTTACCTCCAAGCAAGTGGCTCACAAATCTGGTTCTTGGTCGCTTTCACCATGTGCTGCAGCCCACAGCACTGTCATTCCCTAAGTGATACACCCCTTCCTTTCCCTGCACCTCTAAAAGCCTCGCACCAACCTGCGGTCCCTGTGTCTGCAGATTCCAGCTCAATGTGCCTCACCATGGCCTCTCCAACTTGATAGCCTCCTCCCCCGACGCAAACAGTCCAACTGCCTAGCCTCACCAGTCCCAAACCCTCCCCACTCTGGAGAAGTCCTCATTATCCAGTGCCCTAGACGACCTCAAACAACCTGTTTGGTTAAAGCACATGAATTACCTGGAGGGCCTGTTAAACAGGGCTGCACCCTGCCCCCAGGGTTCTCCCTTTGGTAAGTCTGGGATGGGGCTGAGAATGTCCACTTCTAAGGATTCCCAGGTGAAGCTGTTACCCCAGGATAACTAGACACCCTCCCTCTTCATTCCACTTTCACCAAAATCCTCCCACAAACTTCTCGTCATAGACCAGCTTTGCCCCAACTTTTTAAATAAATAAATGTGTCCATTGCCATGGGATTGTCTCCTGTTCGGGGTGGGAGAGTTCCAGAGAAAACCAAACCATCAGGACAACCCCGGCGTTTTCTCGTGGTGAAGGTCTCCTACCAGGTGGACGGACACAGTGGCTGCCACAACGGGCTCAATCAATCCTCAGAACGACGGGGAGAACCGTGCGGGACCAGGCAGTGTGGGGTTCTGTCATCCATGGTGTCCTGAGTCAGACCAACTCAAGACACGCATCAACAACACCCAGGTGGTCTTACAGCGTGACAGCAAGCACCGTCCAGGGCTTTACTTTCATTGTTGCTGGCATGCTTCAGTCTACTTTAGATCTCTGATACCTTAAGTCAACGCAAATCTGTCACCACGGAGACTATTTCAGTGCACAGCGACCTTATAGGACAGAGTGGGGCTGCCCCTGTGGGTTTCTGAGACTGTAACTTTACAGGAGTAGGAAGCCTCCTCTTGCTCCCGTGGTTTCAAACTGCTGATGTAGCTATTAGCAGCCTAGTGTTTAGCTCCCTCTGCCACCAGGGCTCCTTCTCCAATAGACTGGCCAGAACAATAATAGCTACCATCTACTTAGGTAGGATCTACTGGGCTAGGTGTATTTTAACTCTGGTCAGCATCAGCACCAAAACCAAACTCACTGCCATCGAGTCCATGTCAACCCATAGTGAACCTATAGGGCAGAGTTTCCAGAGGAACCAAGTATAGGAGCAGAAAATCCCGTCTTTCTCCCGCAGGGCAGCTGGTAGTTTAGAACTGCAGACACTGTGGCGGCTAATGGGATAGAAACCGAACCAAGGATCTTTAAAAGCCAAAGATCATAGAGTGAGGGACACTGAAGTCAACTGGGAAAGCCATTCATAAAGCTAACACTCTATATCCTAGTACGATGATTAGTATCTGTGGTTTAAGTTTGCCAGTGGCCATTTAAGAAGCAATGACTGGTTTCCTCTGGGGGCAATGGAGATGGAAGAAATGAAGATCCCGAAGTAATCAGTCCCAGGAACTCCTGACCCACCTGCACTGCAACCCTGTCTAACCCGATATGAGTAGACGGCTGATACTGACCACTCTATGCATGTCCACAACCCAAGGTGCTTGCTGGCATGGGTGTAACATAAAGGAAATGCAGATCTAAATGGGAAGGAGAAAAATGCCAAACAAACAATCTATTAGTCTGACAGAGACTCGAGGTACCTCCAAACTATTTCCTGAGATGACTCGAAACTGCAAACGCTCCAGGACACCAGGTGTAGGCCAAGAAGCTGATGGACTACACCACAAACAACCATCCCCACCCATCGCATTCCTCTGAATAATCAACCATCTAAAGGAGGTCAAAATGAGTGTTCCCTCAAAACTAAAGCAGAGAAGAAGCCAGGGAGGGACAGGGAAGCCAGACAAACAGGAATGGGGTGGGTACTGGGATAGGGTTTTGGAGACTGTGACCCATGTTACAGAACAGTATGTTATGAACAATCAGTACGCACTACTGGGAAACTACCTGTGTAAACTTTCACGCAGAGCACAATGAAATGCCAAAACAGATAAAATGATCTCTGTACATAGACTGTAGTAGGAAGATATGATGCAGAAGAAAAAGCTGTAAGGGGGTGGGCATTCCTTTTCCACAACAGGCCAAAGGCGAGATACAGAAGGAAACAAAGCCTAACTAAAACACAGAACTATGTCTGTGTTATGACTGATGATCCGCTTTGGGAATTCAGTCCAAATTCACCCTTCCAAGGTCAGTTCAACAAAATAAAGCAATCTTCAAATCAATATGTAGAATCTTACCCTTAAATACCCATTTGGGTTTTGTAGCTCATATTCTCATCTCTTCTTTGAGGTAATGCTTTATTGTGTTTCTGCTGGAAGTTGTATACAGTCTATGAGGCCCCCGTGAGAACAAGAGCTATATAAATTGTTCAGTGGCATCAGTTTCTCATGGGGTGAGAGCATCCCGAGTCCTGATTGTTCCATTGCCAGGAATCTTCCTGCCCCCTCTTACCATCTCCTCTTCATTGTAAACATTGGTCTTTGGGTCTCAGAGGCAGTTTTCCTGTGGAGCACCATGCTTCCTATCCTTTGTGTGCCATTGGGATTTTACTAAAAGGTTTTCTCAGGAGAAAGTTCAGTTCAAGGTTTAAGATGATCTCAAGAAGGCTTCTGGTCTTCACTGGCGCAGTTCAGTCTGGACTTTTAAGAACTTGAGCTGTCTGTTCTGTCGTTTCCTCCCCTTCTTCCAGGATCCTGAAAGAGCCCTGGTGGTGGCGTGGGTTACAAGTCAGGCTGCTAAGAAGGTCAGCAGTTTGAATTGGCTGCTCCAAGGGAGACAGGTGGAACTTTCTGCTCCAAGATGGACAGCCTCAGAAACTCAAAAGAGCAGTTCTCCTCTGTCACGCAGGGCAGTGAGTGGGCTTTGGGTTGATCAGAGTCCATCCCCCATGACCTGATCAGTATAATCAGGAGTGGAGGTGGGACATCTAGTTCTTCTGGTTTCAAGATGGAAAGGCATGGTTCCTGTAGGCTAATGCAAAGTAGCGGTTGACTTTTCTGAGGAGAATTGGGTTTTGTTTGTTTCCTTCTTATCTGCTCTGAAATAGTTATACTCAAAATAACAGCAAGCAAAGCCGATGTTTGTTGTTCCCACTAACAAGCTCTGAGAGTGAGCCTTTTCAGCCCTTACTATTACTTGCAGGTGAAAGAAACAAAGAAAATGAATGCGAGTGCCGTGAATTATTCAATGTGGCTCTTGTAACCAAAGGTTTTTCCACCAAATGAAATGACCTTTCCCTGCCTCGGTCAGGTAAGAAGGTGGGAGAAGATACCGATGGGATTCACCTGTGAGTGACTGGAAATGGGCTCCCCGGCATGCTCCCTCCGCCCCCGCTCCATATCTTATTACCAACAGTGCCGCACATCCCCCGGGTTCCAGAACCCTGAGTGGCGAGTGAACCACCAGGATCCAGGTGACAGCTTTCCCCTCAGAGGAGCAGGGGCAGAACCAGGGGCCAGAGCTTGGCTGACACCCCGAAAGTTGGCCGTTTCAACCCCTGGGAGGCTCTCGAAACCCGACAGGGCAGTTCTACTCTACCCAGGAGCTCATTCTGAGTTGGCATCAACTCAACGGCGATGGGTTTGGTTTCTTCCGCTAACTGCCAAGAATATCTGCACGTGGACTAGACTACAACAAAAACGTCCTTACCTTGAGCAGATGTCTAATTTTTTTTGAAGGCTCCTAACTAGTTGAACCAGTTTCTACTGCCAAGCCAAACAGTCTCTTGCCGTGCTACAGTAGGGATCACAGAACATTTTATAACGAACTCCAAATTGTCTTGGGCAACATGTCCTACGGTTGTAAGTATAGAGGAGGAAAATGACATCGCAGGACGATTTGCTAAATGAAACAAGAATTTGGGCTTATTTAGAAATCCTGGTGAAAATCTGCTTAAAGGAATTTTACAGACATAGAGCTTTGCATGATTGAAATGACAGCTTTTAGACGTGTGGTAACCCACTTCTCAAAGTAACAGTGAAAGGCAATTTACGTATATTGCTAGATAGTTGTTCCACAGGAAATTTACTCAGCCAGTTTTTACATTTTCTTCCCTCCCTTTTGATTCTTGGGTGAAAGAATGAACTTGTTTTTTCTTTTCTTCTTTCCTGGGACCAAGTTTAGGAAGTAGAAGGTAGCTTAATAGAAAAGGCCTGCTTAAAGGATGTTTGTGGTTTTTAAATTACATCTCCCTCTCGCTGGCAGATTCACTGTGAAATTAAGCTGTGCAACACTTCAATGGTGCTGTCTTATTAATTAGGCAGGTCTTGCAATGGGGAAGGTTGAATTTCAGCTTTGAAATGAGAATGACAGCGTTTGGGAGGAAGGAATCTGAGGCGACCTCTCCACCTGGTGCGCATTCCTTCAACAGCACAGAAGGTTCTTGTGAAGATCAGGAACACGCTTTGATGGCTGAGGCCGGTGATGACTTTTTAGTCCTTGATGGGCCTTTTCTGTAGCCCTTGACATGATCCTGCCACTCTTTAAAAGTTCTGTGGCCGTCATGGGCTTATGTTAATTTTATGATTGAAATGTAGGGGTGGAGTCTAGCCTGCTAATCTGGAGATAGCCATTCAGTAGCCAATGAGGCCTCTATGTGGGCATGGCTTTGAAATCTGACATGTCTGAGAAATCTTGCGATATTTCCCTCGTGGAGATGAGAAGCTATCTTCCCCAGTTGTTGGGAGTTAGTCTCAGAGATGATGAATCACGGACAAGACAAGATGGCAGCATCCGAGAAGCTAGAGGAATCAGTGGACAGACCCCACGGCTTTGCCCTGATGGAGACAGACCTCTGAAGCTGGGGCGGCCACATGGAGACCTCTGCCAGCGATGAGTTGCTTCTGCTGTTGGTGGGCCCTGAGCCCTAGAAGTGAGGAGCCATGGGGAGATCCCTGCCAGCGCCGGGATTCTGCACCCACTGTGACTTTGTGAGTCGGAAGGAGACTTTATAGACTGATTTCAGGCATATGGGTTAATATCGGACTTATGACTTTCATCTGGACTGGGCTGGGTTGTTTTCTCAATGTCCTGTTCCACTTGTATATAAACCTTTTCCTTATATCCATATGTATGTCTATGAAATTTGTTCCTCTAATCTACCCAGACTGACACAGGTTCTCAGGTTCCCTGGACTCTCATCCTCGTGGGGTTTTTCTTAGTTTGCTCAGCCTCTTTGGGGTTCACCTCAATATTTCACTGGCTCAGTCACCGCCCACACCTTACTGTCCCCTGGCCCTATTTCCCAACAGTCTTTAGAACATTTTTACTTGGGTGACTCAGTCACTTTTAATTAAAGCTAAAACTGAACTCCATATTTCCACCCTAAGACCCCACACACATCCCCATGTTCTGCCTGCTCCTCCCATCTGGTCAGCAGCCCTGAACTCAACCCCCGTCACCAAGTCTGACGTGTCTGAAAGTCACTTTTCAACCCCTCTGTCCATCAATCCCATACTTTAGCGGGCTATTATGTCCTGAGATTTTAAAATTCTAATAGAAGGCAGATTTAAGAACCATCCCATTACCACATTAGAGACTGTGGGATGTAATGCGTGTGGTTGGGGCCATGTAAGCCTGCCGGCAGCCCATAGGGAACAGGTTACACTCTGGGATGGTGCCCACTGGGTCAGCACTGAGCTCAGCAGCCTCGCAGAAAAAGATGAGCCTCTCAGCGCCTGCAAAAATGCACCACTCTGGAAACTACTGTCTCCCCGAGAGTTGCAAGGAGTTCAAATTGACACACTTAAGAGTCAGGTTTTTTTTTTATTTGGTTCTACAGGTAAAACATGGGACAGTTAACACCATTTACATAATATGTATTTCATGCTAGGCACAACCACCAGGGACTTTTCCTCTCTTCTCATTCTCACCATTATTTTCAAAAAGTTATGGAGAAATGGAATGAAAAGATAACCAAATTTTCCCAAAAACTTTTCAAAGCTCCCTCACATCTGTTACAGGGCGTGGTCTGTGGTGTGTAGAGGTTAAGTACATGGCCAACGTCACAGGTTAAGCAAGCACCGGTTTTGGAGTTGAGTTGAACTGAGCCCAATGCTTTTGCCTTGGACATCCCATTTCCCTTTGCTTTTGTCCCAAGATGCCACAGCATGGTTGTTATCTAATGTCAAGTGGGCTGACTTTGTTCAGGAGAAGAACTGGGTCTTAGTTCAGATTTGCAACTGTGGCGATTACTTTTTCCTTACACAGTAGACGCTGAAGAAGTGATGCTTGATGGAAAACTACATGAGTGGTGTCTTGGAGGGCTTCTTCTAGAGTCAAACCTGGATGCTTCCCTTTGCTATGTTTACTGGGTGGCTTGAGACAAGGACATTTGGATCATGCTACGTATCCTTCTGGGGATTTGGATGAGAGCACATGTGAAATCTCAGGGGGCATTTTTTGAAAAATTGATTGTGCAAGTTGTTAATTGGCCTGTGTAGATAGGCCTCTCTTATTTGTAAATGGCGTTGTGTGGAAAACATAAACCCTTCGAATTCAAATATCCATTGTCTTACGTGTTCTCTATTTTGCCCCTCTGAGTTCTCATATCCCTTGCAATGGCTACAGAGAACTCACAGACAAAATCCATGGTTAAAGTGTTTATGCAGGAAATGAACAAGTCTAATACCAGTGAGAAATGCTCAGGACTGAGTTCTTTCGGTTTTTTGAATAAATGCCCAAAGGGGCATACCTCTCTGCGAGAAGCCTCAACACCCAAGGCAACCAGCTCAAGCTCTTTGGTCAGGAAACCCAGCGCCCCTAATTAAATACCCGGGGGCACCCCACTCCACAAGGCAGCCTGCTGCACAAAAGCTCTCCGCTTTACTTGTTCCACGAGTTGGGAAGTCACTCACTCTGTTCTCTGCGCTGGCTCCTTTTAAATACCATCCAAAGTTTTAATTTTATTTTTCTTAAGTTGTCACCCACTAACTCCAACTCTAGAGGCCATGTGTGTGTGTGAAGGCAGGACCCTGCCTCACATCATTTTCCGTGGTTGACCTTTTTCAAAGTCAATCATCAAGCCTCTCTTCACCATCCTGTGTGGATTCAAACCTCCAACCCTTCAATAAGCACCCCAGGGCCTGGACCCTGCGCAACACCCATCGCCTCCAGACCCAGAGTAAACCCCCTGCCATCAAATCTATTTAAAAATGATGGAAACCCGAGTTCCCATAAAAATGCTGCTTCCTTTTTGTCATCACGATGGGAGATGATGTTTTCTGCTCTTCCACTCATTATTTTGACAATCCTTCTAACTACCCAATGTGGCCACTGATCCTGACTAAGGGTGCAGCCACCGCCGCTTGGAACGCTTTTTAACCATGCAGAACCAAGAGGGCTCCCCAGCCACCTTCACCTGAACTTCATAAAGTTTCTGAGGAGAAGCTGATGGGCACAACCCTACGATGGCCCAGTTGAATAGCTTTGCCTTGGGAAGAACCCCTGTCCATTTTAGGGTGAAATGTGGGCCCTTAGTGTAAAGTAACCAGACGTCCCGCTTTTGGCAGGACAGTCCCGATTTTAAACAATTTTTCCCATATCCCGAAGCATTTTTTAAAAAAGTCCCAATTTTAGGAAAGAATGCACGACAAGCTAGGGAACGGTGGGAGAACTGGAAGGGAATATACTCCCTCTCCCACCCCACCCCCCAAGTCAATGGTGTCTCGCTTTACCAATGTTAAAATCTAGTCACGTTGCACATGCGTAAGGGGCAGCAGAAGAGGCTGCTGCATCCTGTGAATTTGGAGGGGTGTCTTCACCATAGGAATCTGGCTGGCAGGCCGCACAGGGCAGACTGGCATGTCCACCAGGTATGAAGCACTCACCAAGGTCTGCAAGCAGTTTCAGCCTTTCCAGTGTCTATCCAGCATGCATCCAGGGCAGATCTCTGCGCCCCCCC
>PVJH01013450.1:7203-38642 GCA_004026705.1 Nesogale talazaci | reverse complement strand
GTTGGCTCACACATTGGGTGGCTAACCCTGAGAAAGAGAAGGCTGCTGGTGCCCGCAGACAGCCCCGGGAACCCAACAGGGAATCAACTCTGAGGAAGCGGAAGTGGCATGTGCTGGCCAGGGACATGCCGCCATTCCTTGGGGTCATCTCGTGGACTCTGCTTTCCAACGACCCCAGGGAGCAGAGAGGCAAGCTGCCGGCCGGACTTTCCGGGGCTGTACAGCTTTACATGCCGACAGGCTGCCGTGTGCCAGTCTACAGAGGAGTCGGAGGGTAACGCGCTGTGCAGCATTCCCTTATGTGTGTATGTCGCCTGGAGGAGGCTCAAGAAACAAGCTCACGGGGAGAAAAGCAATGATAACAGAAGACCCGTCCGGTTTTCTTAACAAAGCCGGCTTTCTGAAACTTTGTGAAAAAAAACAATCATACGTCTCTGTAAAGTGTGAGCTGAGACATGGGAGGTCTGGAGGACCGTACTTTCCTAAATACTTGCTGTGGAGAAGCGCTATGCCAGGCCCTTTACAAGAGGCGGAGAGAAAATAACACACACACACACCCCCGCCCCACCCGAAGTGGGCGCACGGTAATAACAGCTGAAGAGCCTTTAAAAACAATGCGGTGGTGTTCGAGTTATTGATAGAATAATGGCTCTACCTGAGGCAGAGGTTTTCTTTTCTAAAATCTCAAATGTCTTTGAACACCCTCTTTACTTTGGAAAACGTCAGAAAAGGCAGTGTCTTGGAACACGTGATCCCGCTACTGCCCTGGCCTCAGCCTGGATCCCGAGAGCCCGCAGTGGAGAGAAGGCAGCTCCTCCCTGGAGCACACTCACATCGCTCCAACAAGTGGCCCGCGGAGGGTTGGAAACCAACCTCGGCCTCCCAGAAGCCTTCACTGTCACGTGAGACACAGAGACCATCGTGTACTGATGGCATGGATGAGACACGGGGACCAGATTGCAAATCTAAGGGTCCTTCCTCCCTCCCAGACCCTCCCCGCTGGGGAAGACACCGCCCGTTCCCTTGACCTAAGCACGTTGTCAAGTGTTGGATTTCCTTCTCGCTCCGGTTGGCTCTGCATGTGATGCCAATGGGCATGTGGGCAGTTTCAAACACAATGCAAGGGTTGTCAAGGCTTCGGAAAACGTGCCAGGCGCCTTTCCAGAACCTTCCTGACATCACTGTTGTCTGGGACAAGAGATTCCCTCTTGCTTTCCCTGCGACATGAGAGGGAGTCCCTGCTGCCAAATCTGCTCACCAGGATCAAATACACTACGTTCACACCTAGCTCTGCAGTCCCCTGGAAACTGGTTATCCTCCGGGCCTGGCTCAAATATCACTCACCTCCAGGGTTCGCCCCATTTCCTCCTTCCTCTTTCTCAAAATCCTTGCCGGCAGCCTGCATGTCAGCACTAACTGAATTCTGCTTTCACCTCCTCTGCCGATCAAGAGTTTCAAGGGGTGGCTTTGCTCAAATGCATCCAATGCTCAAATGCATTGGCCCCGGCCAATCCCCTTAAAGCACTGCTGCCAGGCTCCGCTGCCAAAGAGGCACTGGCTTGCGTGCAGTCACGTGTCAGCCAACAAACCCAGGTTGGCAAGGCGCTGGGTCCAAATAGGTTTTTGCATGCAGGGGCCGGGTGCAGGCCTCTCCTCCCCAGGTCTGTTTAGTGAGGACATGCCCTCTCCCCGCTCCCCCAGGACTTCAAAGATGAGAACCCTGTGCGGGAGATTTTCTCGGCAAAATGCCGATGGGGGGGAAGGTTTGGTCTTCACTTCAGAAGCCGCCGAAGATTCCTGCCAGTCATGAAGAACGAGACGGGTAGAGCTGGATGGGCCAGGTGCTCACCCCCGTTTCATGTTTCCTCAGCAGTGGGCTCAGCTCATGTTCACCCACAGCCTGCAAACACTGCCAAGGATGCGGAGCGCCCAGGGCCCCTGACCTGCCCGGTGAAGTACTGAAGCTTCACCGCGGGACAGCACCACCTGGTGAAGTGTAGGTCAAGTATCCCCGGCCGTCACTCAGGAAGGGCTGATCACCTGCCCCTTTCCCGGGCTCTTGGCAGCCAGCAAGTGAAGCCGTCTCGCAGCTGCTGCAAATACTTCTGCCAAGCCCTCTGTCAGAAAGCCCCCCGCGCCAGCAAAGGCAGCCTGCTCACTTGTCCCAACCACAGCCAACAGACAGGGCTCCAAGATGGTCGTGCAGACCCACCTTGTGGCAGAGCACACTGGATCCGGCCGCCCCCTGCCAAATAAATAGATCTGGGATGGCCGTTGTGCACACATACCTCCGCCCCAACCCCTTCCCCACCTACCATGTTTGTCAACACCTCTTCTACAAAAGGGGAGGTGGGGGAAGCGTCCTCTATGACTTTAAGACAACAAAGGCCATCACCATAAATTATAAAGGGACCGAGGATCCAATGAGAGGCAGCTTTCTGAGAGAAGGAGGGACCCTACAGTCTGTTTTTGTGGTGATAAGATCACAGGGTGTAGAGTCTGTATTTGGTCCTACATGGATTTTATGGGCCACATTCAGTAATTACAGAAAGGAAAACCGGAGGTCACAGATGGATCAGAGAAAGGCAACATGGTGTTTAGGAAGTTACTTATAACTGGTTACACACCCACTGGACTCAAAAGAAGAACTATGGCTTGAATGGTCTTTTTTCTTATTTTCCTCACCCTTCAGAATCAATTTTATATAGCACAACAACAAAATTCATGGTTCTCATTACAAACTTGTCCCACCAACCTCAACTCAAAGGCCTTAAAGGGACACAACTCCGAAGGTAGGCTAACGTAGGAGCAACACCAAAGGGACCCGGAAACAGACATTGAATGAGAAGCCTCAACTGCTAAACCTGCCAGTGTCGAGTCTAATTTCTCATGTTGTGGTTTTTGTTAGGTCCGGTGTAACCAGTTGGACTCACAGCGACGGTCAGGCAACAGTAGGAAACACCACCCCCATCCTGTGCCATCTCCACAACGGGTCTTCTGTTTGAGCCCAGGTCTGTTGCAGCCCGTGTCCATCCACCTTGTGAGGGCCCTTCCTGTTTTCTCTGCCTCCCCATTTGCCAAGCATGATGCCCTTCTCCAGAAATGGGTCTTTCCTGATAACCTGTCCAGACCATATGAGACCAAGTCTTGCCATTCCTGTCTCTAAGTTGCGTTCTGGCCATACTTCTTCTAGGTCAGATCTGACTGCTCTTCGGCAATCCAGGGTAATTTCAATCTGGCTGGTCTACACTGTAGTTCAAATGTATTGATTTTTTTTTTAAAAAAAAATCATTTCACTGGGGACTCATTCAACTGTTATCACAATCCATACATTCAGCCATTGTGTTGAGCACATTTGTCCATATGTTGCTATTACCATTTTCTTTTCTTTTTTTTTATTGGGGACTCGTACAACTCTTACCACAGGTCATACTGTATTGATTTTTTTTTTATGTCCAACTTTCTGATGCAGATGAGACTGAAAATACATACCATGGCTTGGGTCGGTAACATTCTTGGTTTCCAACACTTTATAAAGAGGTTTTCCCTGCTGCTTCCATGAGCATTAATGGTGGATTCAAGCAAGATGAAATCTTTGACAGCTTCAACCATTTCCCATGTCACTGCTTGGTCCAATTCCATTGAGTTGTAATCCATACAGACGGCTTCAATCCTTGCTCTTTATCAGGAAGCACGTGAAGTCCTCCTCACTTTCAGCAGGTAAGGTTGTGTGGGCCATTGGCATACTGCAGGTTATCAGTAAGTCTTCCACGGATCTTGATAAATTCTTCTTCGTACAACGCAGTTTACCTGATTATCTTCTCGATATACAGATTGACTAAGTACGAGGAGAGAATGCCATCCAGACATGTACTTCTGATTTAAGCCATGCAGCATTCCCTTGTTCTGTTCACAAAACTGCCTCTTGATCCATGGACAGGTGGTGCGGGAACACAATGAAGTGTTCTGGAATTACCATGCTTCTCAATACTGTCCATCATTTGTTAGGATCCACACAGTCAAATGTCTTTCTTTCTAGTATTTTCTACTTTCAGCCAGAATCTATCTGATGTCAGCAATGCTATCCCTTGTTCCATGAATCCAGCCCGAATCTGGCAGCTCCCTATCAATGTCCTGCTGCGGCTGTTGTTGGGGAATCTTGAGGAAAATTATATTTGAATGTGATATAAATGACATTGCAATTTGTACTGTTTGGTCACCTTTCTTTGGAATCAGTACAAATATGAAACCCTTCCAGTCATTTGGCCGGAAAACTGTCTTCCAAATTTCTTGGCATAGGCCAGTGAATGGTCCCTGTGTTTCAGCAGCTTGTCGAGGCATTTCAAGCGGTAGTCCATCAATTCCTGGGGCATTGCGCTTGGCGAACGCTTTCTAAAGCTTGGATTTCTTCCTTCATCACCACCGACTTTCGCTCATATCCTACCTTTTAAAATGGTTGAATGCTGAGCCAGTTCTTTTTGGTCTGGTGACTGTGTCTTCTTCTTTTGATGCTTCCTGAATCATTCGATATTTTGCCCATAGAATCTTTTAATACTGCGACTCAAGCCTGAATTTTCTGTTTAGTTCTTTATGCTCATCCTTTTTGGTTTTCTAACGCTATAGACCTTTTTACCTTTCAATATAATATTTGGCTTTTTCTCCTCAAGCTGCCCTGTGAAATGTTCTATCCGCTCTTTGACTTCATCATTTCTTCTATTTGCTTTAATGAGTAAGAGCAAGTTTCAGAGACTCTTCTTATATACACTTTGACTCTTTCTTTCTTTCCCATCTTTTTCATGACTGCTTTCTACATAAATGAAACCAGTGTTCAATGCAGCAAATCTGTTGAGGAAATGTTCTGAATTTCAGGTGGTATAGATTCAAGGTTGGATCTTGGCTCTCAAATTAGGGATCTTCCTCAGTCATATTTTGGGTGCCTTCAGACCTGAGGGAGTTGTCTTCTGGCACTGTCTTAAACAACGTCTGCTTCTATTCGTGACGTGAGGTTTTCAGTAACTGGTGATGTTTTTCCATAGGGTATTCTGTGGCTAATTCCTGCAAAGTGGACGGCCTATTCCTTCTTCAGGTGTGTTCTTGGTCCGGAAACTCTGCAGAACCCTGTTCTCTTTGAGTGACCCTGTGGGCATTTGAAATACCAGTGACATAGCTTCCAGCACCACAGCAATTCACAAGTCACCACAGTAGGACAGACTGACAGGCAAGTGGTCTAATAGGTCACTTAAAAAACAACAACAGGGCTGAGCCCTGGTGGCGTAAGTGGTTGAGTGCAGAACTGTAGCCCGCGGGCTTGGCGGTTCAAATCCAGCGGTAGCTGGGTAGCGCCCATGACCACCAGAGGCAGTGATGCCCACACACACACAAAAAGAAAAAACAACAACGGGGAAGTGAGTGAAGGGACACATTGGACAGTGTACAATGTGAAAAAGTAATAAAGATTTGTAAATTATTAAGGATTCATGGGAGAGGGGGACAGAAGGAAAATATGGAGAACTGGTACTGGCGGCCTAAGTGGAGAGAGGGTGTTTTGAGAGTGATGATGGCAACAAGTGTGCAAATGTTGCCTGCATACAATTTTGATGTATGTATGGATAATGACAGGAGTTGTGAGCCCCCAATAAAATGATTTATTAAAAAAAAAAGGAGGGGAGAAAGAGGAGCTTATATCAAGGGCTCAAGTAGAAAATATTTGGAAATGAAGATGGCAACGTGTGTACAAATATACTTGATACAAATGATGTATGGACTGTTATAAGAGCTATAAGAACCCCCAATAAAATCAGTGAAAAATAAATAATAATAAAATTAAAAGGACAAAAGTAAAAAGTAAACAACAATAACAACAACAACAAAACTTAAAATGTTTCTGAGATTTATTAGGGTCCACCTCCAGGACACAACCTGTTTTTCAGGGATGAATAGAAACTGCCAAGTTGTCATACACATATATGTATATATATATATGTATGTATAATTTCCTTTTTCTCTTAAAACCTGGTACTGGGCCTCCTCTGGCCAGAAAACAAAAGCCAATGTATACAGTTCACACTGAGTCCCCGTCAGGTGCAGGTGCCTGTCCAAACCCTCTGGTGGTGCCCCATCATCTACTGAATGGAAGACCTCCTGGCTTGATCAAGTCCAAAGAGGTTTGCAGAGCTCAATGAAAGCCACTTGGGCACAGAAGGCTCACCACCCCAGTAGGCTGCCTTTAGGGCCTTCACGACAAGGCTCACGTCATATTCAACTGCCACAACAGAGTGTAAAGCATCACCGCTGAAATCCTACCGCACACAAAGCCCTTGTTCGCCTCTGCTTTCATTTGGAAAACCAGGTGCTTGATTGAAGGTAGGTTTCCAAAGACGAAGACAGCGGACTGTGCAGGACTTTGGCTCGCAGTCAGGGCGTGAGTAACAGAGGGCGCGATTACAAGCCCCTTTATTTCCATTTCAAATCTCCTAATGTTCCTTTTCCTTCCGATGTGTGCACTGCTGGCAGGCACGGCTAACCCATCGGCTGCAGAGAGGAGCTGTGTGATTCCACTTGCCCAGGATTATCTCCTGCAGAGGTTTCGGGCACTGCAATGCCGACAGCAATTGAAATGGAATCCTAGGATTTAAATCTGGCCAGCTGATTCTCATACACAGCCACTACCTCTGAAATTCAAGGATTCACAGAGAGTGTTCCTATTGGGAAGTTGTTTGTGAAATCTAACTGTCTTACCAACAACAAACTCTCTTTCTTGATCCCACTTTGTATTAGTCCGGGTAAACTAGAGAAACAAATTTCATTGACACGCATATGGATATAAGGGTAAGACTTCTATACAAGAGGAATGGGACATTAAGAAAGCATTCCAACCCAGTCTAGTTCAAAATCATAAGTCCGATATTAGCCCATATGCCCAATAACAGTCAATAACCTCTCCTTCTGACTTACAAAGTCACAGGCCAGTGGGTGCAGAATCCTAGCACTGGCAGGGTTCTCCTCATGGCTCCTTGCTTCCAGGGCTCAGGGTCCATCAACAGCATCCAGTGGTGGTAGAGGCAACTCAGCGCTGGCAGGGGTCTCCACATGGCTTCACCAGCTTCAGAGGTCTGTTCCCATCAAGGTAAGGTCATGTGGCTTCTCCTCCGGCTCCTTCAGTTCCTTGGATGCTGCCATCTTGTCTTGTCCGTAGTTCGTTGTCTTCTAAGACTAACTCCCAACAACTTGGGAGATACCTTCTCATCTCCACCAGAGAAATTTCACGAGATTTCCCAAAAGTCCCAGGAGAAAGCCATGCCTACACAGAGACCTCATTGGCTACTCAATGGCTATCTCCAGATTAACAGGCTAGACTCCACCCCTACATCTCAATCATGAAATTAACATAAGCACATGACTGCCACACTGGCCAATAAACACATGTAGGATTAACTGAAAGGCAGAGAGATAAATGGCTCAGTGAGCCTCACCTTTCTAGTTCTCGGGTCTCTTGCTTTCTGATGTTCAGATCAGGGTATAGCTGCCTTAGCCAGTTCCCTGTTTCAAGACATCCCTGAAGAGAAGCCACATGGGCCTATCCGGATGCATCCCTGGGTGCTAGGGCAGCCGTGTGGAGACCCCTGCCAGCTCTGAGATGCTTGCACACTCACGGATTCAGCTTTCCTCCGGCAGTCAGCATCATTGCATGTGTTTTGTGAGACTGAGGAGGACTTTGTAGATTGGTGTCAGACCTATGGGCTAATGTTGGGCTTATGGGCTTGGACAGCACTGGGTTGAAAGATTTTCTTAGTGTACGCCCACCCTTTATATAACACTCTCTCTCATACCTATATGGGTTTCTGTGGATTTGTTTCGCTAGTTTACCCAGACTAACACCCCGGGTTTCTATTGTTCCAGGTGTGATGAGCTGAGGGTTTTCATACGGGAGGAATCTACTGCCTTTCCCACTGTGATTCCTCCTGGTCTTCCACCAGCATCCTGACAGGTTTCTCTTTACGGATGATCCACACTTGCACGCTCCCCAGAACTGACACAGCACACACTCAGTACAGGATCCCTGCTTGGAAGTGCAGTGCCAAAGAACAGAGCCTTCTCCTGGCATAACGCTGAACTTGATCTCATTATCACGGTGCCCAGAGCCCTGTGACTAGACAACGAGGAACCCAGGTGCAGGGTGAGGATGACAGGGACACAGGCTGCAGCTCAGGAGCTATTTCCAGTCTCGCACACCTTTCCTCTTCATCCTGAGCATCCACCTGCTCTCCACTTGACCTTCCGCAACACCACCACCAGGACCGGGCAGGCCCGCGTGGCGGTGTCTTTCTCAAACGCCGTCTCTCATGGGGGATCGGCCATCTTACATGGTCTCTCCCCCTCCACCCCTCACTAATGTTTGCCAACGTATAGCCTGCAGATCTTCTGTGTCAGGGCGGGGGGTGTCTGGGCATCGCCCCAGCACACAAGATCTGCCATAGCTGGTTCGAGCCCACAGTTATAATCACCCACACAGACACAAGCCCCTCGAGTCTTCCTTTGAAATGGACTCATTAGATGTGTGACTCCATTATTTTCTGCAACCACTGCCACTTCATTTCTGTTTCATCAACGCTGCCTCGCCATTGGTCCCCTGATCTCGTCTCCCCAGACCCACCCCGGTCTGGCCAGCCCAGCTCAGAAACCCACAGGGGCAGTTCTAGTCTGTCTGCAGAAGGGTGGCATGAGCTGCAACCAGCTGGATGGCAGTGAGTGTGGTGTTGGGCTTGTTTGTCCCGCTCAAAGTCCTCGACACAGTACCTCTCCTCCACATTCATGCCCAGGGCAAGTCTTCTCTACTTGATGCTAGGTTTGGGTCTACACAGAGTTCAAAGCAAAACCAGTTTGAGCTTTAAAAAGCCATTCTTTTACATCGATTTACGTACCAAGGAGTAAAGGCAGCGGAGGATAGAATAGCAAAGAGAGGTGGAAAGCAGCATCTTGCTTCATTTCCGCAGGTGCAAACTTCAAGCTCTATTTTTTGTGAAGCTACAATATTATAAATCAGGTCCGAGCCAATGAAAATAAAATCCCTGGCTATACCTTGACCATCTATGGTTAAATTATAATGTCCGATTCTCCTTGATAGCCGCCGACATTGCGATTCTCTTACCCTCCCGCAAAGTATGTTCCCCGTGGTTTCTCTTGGAAATTTCTAGTCTTTGCTGTTGTCATTCTCAGATCATAACTAAACCTATTTATTTTTCCATTAAACGATTTTATCTCCACACACACACAAAAAGGCAATTCTCAGTTTTGTTTCACACTCATTACTGAAGATGCCACATAAACACTAAGACCATTACAAGGGAGCTGAAATGACCTCCCCGGATCATGGAAACGGTTTAGATCTATTCCGAAGGCAGGCGGGGGTTCCAGGCCTGGCCTGGACTATCATTTCCAGCTTCTGTACCCCGTCTGCTTCTCAGACGGCTGACGTCTCTTGACCTTGCCAAGCCAGATGCTCCCTGACCTTTGCTGGCTCAGTTCAGAGGGAATTTCTATACAGAGATAGAAACAGCTCTGGCCTGGCACTGGGACCCAGATGCCAGCTGCTCTGACCTTGAAAATAACTCTGTCTCTCTCTTGCATTCCACAAGCCAACCCACCCTCTAGCTCCCTTCTGATAGCGTGTCTGAAACTCCCTCCATTGATAACCGGTTAGTCCCTAGGGCTGGGGCACTGCCTGGCTTTCTCTTAGCAAAGTTCCCAGAGAATTCCCCGGCTGGGGTGGAGGGTGTCAGAGCAGGCTGCTCTGTGCCTGGACCATGGTCGATCTGCCAGTCCGGAAGACCTCTGTCCTTTCTCTCTGACACCCTGAGGTTCCCCCCAGCTGCACCACCAGAATGGCTGCCCCCACCCCTGGCCGGGTGTTCCAGCACCCACTGCCCTGTCCTTTTCCGGTGGCAGGGGACCCAGCCTGGGGAGGAAATGACAGGTCACAAAAACTTCAGAGTCCACTGGCCAGAACACAAATAAATCATGAGAACTGGACTGCACCCTGTCAAGGAGGTGCCAACAGAAACTCCAACCACGGAGCTCCAGCAGAAGAGGAGCACACCGGCCACATCTTCTGCCCAAAGGACCTTCCCAGTAGCTGGCTAACTTCTGTTCACTAGTTCTGAGAAACAGCTTGCCCAGGTGGAGGAGGAATGAAAAGAGGCTGCTTGTAAGCCCCTTCAGAGCAAACAACCATCATTCGTGAAATTAGAAAGAAGAAAAAATAGCAGAATGGTCCTGGTCTCCTTGGAGCTCAAGTTATCGTCTCACTCCACCCCGCCCACTGTAACAAAAATCAAGCTAAATTTAAATTGAATTATCAATATCCTTTATAAATCAACCAGACAGCATTAGAAACCCTTAACGGGCTTACCTGCTTCCCACTGCAGACTCACATGAAAGTCAGCAGCAACCTTCCTTCTGTGGTCAAAGCTTGTTCCTGCTCCGCCCAGGTTTTCTCCAGAACTCCGGCACTTTCTACCACTATCATGTAGAAAAACTGTCCCCACCCACACCACTTGGTCTTTTAGCTTTCTTTTTTATTTTATTTACAATACAGGAAGATTCCACCCTTTAAAAAAAAAAAGAAGAGGTTTTTTTCACTCTTGGGAAGGTCTAATGCAGAATCATTTAAAAAAGCCAAAGTTTGAGTGACCCCAGGCTGTGGGAATGATGTTAAAGACAAGAAAATAAAATTAAAGGAGTGGGGGGGAAACAAAAGCTGTGATAACCCTTCCTCGGTGACACAGCTGCTGTGAGGGGTCATATTCTTTGGGACAATGCTCACCTCTCTCCACAAAACTATCCTCGAAGTTAGGATGACTGACATGGTCCAACTAATAAAGCATTAGCAAGTCCAAAAACACAGAGGAACTTTCAAAAAGTTCACGGGAAAAATTCCGTTAATCTTTCCACCCCCCCCCCCCAAAAACTTTTTCTAAAGACTCCTCAGGAGTGTCTGCCCGAACCCTGTTCTACAATGCAGGCAAAGTGAGGCTCGCTGTGGGCTCACCAGGCACCCTGCAGCTCCATCGGACTGGGTGTCATGAGCCTCCACCCCCGGGGGCACTACCAGCCCTAGTGGCATCGTGGTTACAAGTTGGGCTGCTAACCACAAGGTGAGCGGTTTGAAACCACCAGGACAAAGAAAGACCATCTTGGAAACTGACAGGGGCGGTTCCACCCTGCTCAGCTCACTCTCAGTCAGAATGGCTGGATGACCGTGAGCTTGGTGGTTTTGTTTACCATCATTATCCTTGGTGACACGGGTAAGTACTGACACTCTGCTGCTCACCAAAAGATTGGTGGCGCGCTGACCAGTGACAAGAAGGTCCCCATTAAAACGGGAGAGGAATGTACCACCAAACACAAACTCATTTACAAAGAGCCGATTTACTGGGCCAACAGATGACGGGAGCCGCCCAGCCACCTCCACGGAGGCTCCTTCTGAAACTAGAAGTGGAGCCACGCCACCACCTAACAGACTGGCAGAGCACACGGGCTTTGTGGTCAGCACCTGACTCAGCACCGCGGTGCCACCAGGGCTTCTTTAAACAAGCAACGACAAAAGACCAAAGGGCCAACATCTACCCCTAAGCCCAGATGAGAGTGGGAGGACAGGGAACCTGGCTGGGTGAAGGTGGGGCAAAACCAAGCTCAGTGCCGTCCGAGTGGAGTCCGACTCCGGCAGGGTAAAACTGGCCCACGTGTAAAGACTGCACCACTCCACAGGAGGAGGAAGCCCTGTCCGTTCCCCGAGGAGGGGCTGGCGGTTTCCTACTGCTGGCCAGCAGTCCCGTGCATCACCACCACACGCCAAGGCGCCTTGGCGGCAGTGCTGACACCTCTGGAGGGGCCACACTCAATGCCCGAAACCAGTATTTCGGAGCAATCGATAAAGGGACTATTGAATGGGCATCTCACTGGCCGTGCACATTTTCACCTAAGACCCAATAATTTTTTTTTTTTTAATAATGAGAGGTTGACTGTTCAAACTCAGGCAGAGGTGGCTCAGAGAGACGGTTTTAGAAATGCCGTGGAGGGCCGTTCTAGTCTTCACACATGGCATCACTGCACAGCCACGGGCCACCACCCGGAAATCGGGGTCCAAAGTTCAGAAATGCAGATGAGTCCAGCTTTCAAGGGTCTGTCTCTTCGACTGCACGGTATTGTGAGGGCTGGAGTGCACACTATGAGGGGATGGGGCCTGAGAAGGCTGAAGCAGTCCGGGAGACCATCATAGAGAAGGGATACGGAGGTCAAACCCAGAAAGGTCTGTTTGGGCCTGTGGGGGCTGAGCCAAGCCCAACACTGAGAAAGGACTGAACGGGTCAAAACCAAGGGGCTGCCTGGGAGCAGCTGGCCGGGGCTGGTTCTGTAGAACATACTCCACACCACTCCACCTGAAAAACCTGGCAGGCTACGAATGGGAGCAGAATGAGAAAACCAGTCAAAGGACCCCATGCCACTTATTCATTGAGCACGTATGACTTTCATTTTCTCTGGGTCTCAGGAGCAGCTTTGTTATATAGAAAGAAAATTCTTTTCAATAGAAATAAGCCGGATAAATGATATAACATTCATCAAGCATTGAAATCTCTTTTAAGCAATATCCCTGAAACAGTGGATATATTTAAATCTTTAAAAATCATGGTCATCGAGTTCATTCTGACTCATGGTGACCCTAAGGACAGGATAGAACTGCCCCTCGGAGTTTCTGAGACTGTAACTCAGAGTAGACAGGCTCGTCTTTCTCCTCCAGAGAGGCTGCTGGTTTTGAACTGCTAACCCATTGCATAATCTCTAAGCCACCAGAGCTTCTTAGTAGGCTTAAGAGTGGTAATGAAACATTTTTTTACACATATTATATGATTTTAATGGGTGTAATCAATAGATCGATTCGTTGTTAGGTAGTATTTACTAATTATAATTATCCTTATTTTGTTGCGTGTTAAAGGTTGATGAGGAGACACATAAGAAGATGTTTCCCAGAGACATTAAATAACTAACGTGTGGATCTGCTCTGAAATACTCCAACCACAAGTAACAATGCAGGGCTCATGAAACAAGTACACTGATTTGTGAAGCTCATGGATGGGTATATGGTGGTTCAGAGTATCTGTCTCGGAATAAGTACAGCCAGAGCTGTACAGCAAGATTTCGTCTCAAGGGTTCCGGACCTGTCAGGAAGAAAGAGCAGTCCCTGAAAAGGAAATCATGCCTTGGTAAAATAGAGGGCAGTGAGCGGATATCAAGGGCCTAAGTGGAAGGAGGATGTTTCAAGGAGGATGATGGCAACCATTGTACAAATGTGGTCTTCTACAATGGATGTGTGTATTAGTCATGATGGAAGTAGTATGAGCCCCCAATAAAATGATTAAAAATAATAAAAGGGGCTGAGCCCCGGTGGCGTAAATAGTTGAAGTGCGGGACTGCGGCCCGCGGGCTTGGTGGTTCACATCCAGCGGTGGCTCTCAGGAGCAGCACTGGGTAGCGCCCACGACCACCAGAGGCAGTGATGCCACAAAAATAATAATAATAGTCATAATAAAAGAAAGAAGAAAATCTATGAAAAAAGGGTTTTCAACTTTTCTGAATTTCAGGCCTCTCTGCCAAGGAACACACATTTCCAATTCATGGCACTCCGCTGAAGCATGTGCATCCTTCAGGGATCTCTATCTCACAAAAGGTGATCTAAATCCAAAGGTGAACCATTTCAAATTCCCTCGTATCGATCAGTACCTCAACCCACTGAACCTCCTGCTGGCATGTGGATTCCACTCTGTGTTAGTCCGAGTAGACTAGAAACAAATACATAGACACACATGTGGAGATAAGAGAATGGTTTCTATACAAGAGGAATGGGTTATTAAGAAAGCATCCCGGCTGAGCCCTGGTGGCGTAGTGGTTGTGCGTGGGACTGCGGCCCGCTGGGTTGGAGGTTCAGTTCCAGCAGCAAGGCTGGGCTTCCTATTCCCACCACCAGAGGGCAGTGATGCCAATAAAAAAAAAAGAAAGCATCCCAACCCAGTCCAGTTCAAAGTCATAAATCCGATATTTGCCCATATGCCCGATACCAGTCTATAACATCTTCTTCCAACTCACGAAGTCACAGGTCAGTGGGTGCAGAGTCCCAGCGCTGGCAGGGGTCTCCCCGTGGCGCCTCGCATCCAGGGCTCAGGGTTCATCAATAGCATCCAGTGGTGGTAGAGGCAACTCAGCGCTGGCAGGGGTCTCCACGTGGGTTCCCCAACTTCAGAGGTCTGGTTCCATCAGGGTAAGGCCAGGTGGCTTCTCCTCCAGCCCCTTCAGCTCCTTGGACGCTGCCATCTTGTCTTGTCTGTAGTTCGTTGTCTCTGAGACTAACTCCCAACAACTGGGAGTTTTTCCATCAGGGAAAAATCGTGAGATTTCCCAGAAGTCTCAGGAGAAAGCCATGTCCACACGGAGGCCTCACTGGCTACTCAATGACTATCTCCAGATTAACAGGCTAGACTCCACCCCTACATCTCAATCATAAAAATTAACATAAGCACATGACTGCCACATACTCCGAGTAAGAGGGGAATGGGCATAGCAGGATGGTTCCCTGGGTGTCCATAGCTGTAAACCTTTTCACCGTGGTGGTGATGGGGCAAATAGAGATGATGTCAAGGAGTCTATGTAGAAAAAGTTATGCCCAAAAACTGATTGTACTAACTGAACCACTGAACAATTCTATTTCATATCACCGAACTATGGAATGGCACATATTAAATTTCAATTAATAAGAAATGTTTAAATGCTAAAAAAACAAACAAAACAAAAAACAAAGGGACCAAAGGCTGGGTTATCTACTCTGCCACAGAGTTGATAAAGCCAAAGGATTCCAGCTATGCCACTCAACCAATGTAGTGAGCAAGAGGATTCTGGGAGCACTGTAGAACGATTCTGGATTCATCTCAAATGCATTGACCCTTGAGAATAGCTTTCTTTATATGTTGAATTAGTTCATTGGATTAGATGAGAGGTCCTCAAACTTTTTAAACAGGAGGCCTGTTTATTGTCCCTCAGACTGCTGGGGGGCAGATTATAGCTTTTAAAAAAAGCTATTAACAAATTCACTGCAGACTGGGATGAGCCGGCTGCTAAACAAGGCAACAGTGGCGCAAAAACACCCGGTGGGGGGGATAAATGTCCTTCGAGGGCTGTATGTGGCCTGCGGGCCTTAGTTTGAGGACCCTGGGTTTAGATGATGTTCAAACTCTGTCGATTCTAAAATAGGATCTAAGTTCAGAAATTCTCAATGGGCTCTCTCCAAAGGAAAAGAAACAAGGCGTGTGCAACTTTTAGCACAGTGGCTAACAGGAAGTAAGCTTATCAAAATGCTGGCAGCGGCATAAAAGTCAGGCACTTCCGGACTCTGTGTGTTTCACACAAGCATACACTCAAAACACTTGGGGCGGGGCGGGGGGTGGGGGGGGCAGAGAATCTCTACAGGGGAAGGAAGAGGAAAAAGAGAAAGACAAAATCACTTCAAAGTCCTATCCTAATCAGCCTTATTAAATCCAAGGGGCCAAAAATGAACGGATAAATCAAGAGGCTCTACTATGAAAGGCTATGAGCTTTGCCACACTGGCAGGTTTCATGTGTGTTAACTTAGACTCTTGGGGAACTAGTCAGTGGGGCACGGGAAGGAAGCTCCAGACCCGTGCCAACCCACTGACTCGGCCGATGCACACTGAGTGGGAAGCGCCCCAAGTCCCTGCTGCTGGACCCAAACAATAGCCAGAAACCAGTATCCCAGGGGTACACGTTGCTGAGGGGTCAGGATTCCTCAAACATTATTTTGATACTCTAAGAACCAACATTTCAAACTAGGGGGTCACTGCTGGTCTGTTTAGCCATCGCAATTACATTGCCAACACTTGGAGCTTGGGGGAAAAAACAAAACTCACTGTCAGAAAAACAACTCCAATTCATGGTTGACTCCGTAGAAGAGGGGAGAACTTTCCCTGTGGGCTTCCAAGACTATAATTCTTTAGGGGAGTAGTCTGTCTCCCATGGAGCCGCTGGTGGTTTTGAACTGCTAACCTTGTGAATGACAGCCCAGCATGGAAGCACCAGGGCGCCTCTCCTCTCGAAAAACACCTTTCTCAAACTAGTGGACCACAGATGTTTGCTACGGCCACCCGGCTGTACTCATTTAGTTTTACTGAACTATGTTGCCAACACTTGGAAGTTGAGAAGCTAGCCATAAATGAGAATGTTCAGCTTCTCTTCAAAATTTGGAAGTGCTGGCAGTTCTGAGACCACATTCCGACTCAGCGGTAGCTAAGTGAACGTCAACTACACCAGAAAGGGGAGCTATCTGCTCCGGAAAAGGCTGGCAGCCCGGAGAACTCACTGCGCAGAGGTTTGAGAGGGAATATGCTCCAGGCAGGGGGTTGATGGGTTGCTGAGATCCAGGAGTTTCACCTCCGTGCACATGCTCTGGCGCGCTCAGGTGCTCCGCCCTGCCCTGGAACAGGACCCTGACACTCCCCTACCCCTCACCCCCACCCTGCGAAGCTCAGGTCCCAGGTGTGCTGAATCCCAGGCACAGCTGGGCAAGCATTTGGTGGGCCTCTGCTTCCCATCTGCAAAGCTGGAGTCTTTGCTAGCCCACAGGCATCACCCACTTTTCCAAAGTTTGCTTTATACCTAAAGTGACCAGACATCTTTTTTTTTTTTTAACAATCTAACAACGTCCCATGGTGTTTTAAAATTAAAATTAATATATTACAATAATATTTTTGCATTCTAAGAAAATTTTTGTTGTTCCATATAGACCAAATTTTGTTTTGTTTTGGGTATCACTGCCCTCTGGTGTTCGTGGGAGCTACCCAGTGCTGTTCCTGAGAGCCGCTGCTGGATTTGAACTGCCAAGCCCGCGGGCCGCAGTCCTGCACTCAACCACTTATGCCACCGGGCTCAGCCCTAGACCAAATTTTTAATCAAAAACACCCCCACCTCTCGGTCAGTGGTGTCCCGCTTAAAATCTGGTCACTTTATACCCCTTTGCTTTTATAAAGGACTCACATTAGCACCAATTTTCATAGCCCAAAGAAATTTGTGTCAAGTTATAGATTCTATTTCCTGGATTAACTAGAGTAACCTCGTAAAATCGACAAATGGCTTTAAAGAGGCTCCTAATGAGGAGAAATTCCAAATTAGGGTGAATATTAGTAACGAAAGTGCAGGTAAGCGATAAGAGAAAGGCCGCAAACCCACCCCTTTATCCTTGCAGGCATATTGTAAAACACAAGATCTGTCAAGATTTTGCCTCCACAGCTCCCCACCCCTCCAAAAAAGTGAAATTTTCAACAGTCAACTGAAATATAACTTTACACCACCTCTAACAAAGAACCTCACCACAATTTTGTAACTGAGTGATAATAATATATATAAGTTTTGAAATTATATTCCACTTTTTGAAAGTTCGCTTTATGCCACTTCTCCTTGGGAAACTTACATAGGACTTGGCTTTTGCTAGGGAAAGAAATCCAAAGACAAGTTTCACTTTTAAGGTAAAGTGACCAGATTTTTAAAGCGGGACACCATTGACGAGGGAGGGGGGGAGGAGTAGAGGGGGTATATTCCTTTCCGGTTCTCCCGTCATTTCCTAGCTTGTGCATTCTTTCCAAAAATCGGGACTTCTTTAAAACGCCGTGGGACGTAGGGAAATTGTTTAAAATCGAACTGTCCTACCAAAATCGGAGCATCTGGTCACTTTATTTTAAGGGGGAAATGGGTTTTTTTGTTTTGTTTTGTTTTTTTACTTTTAAGAAACCCAGGACCCAGTGATGCCAAAAAAAAAAAGAAACCCAGGACCAAGCAATTGCCTTGCAGGAAGTTGTTAAAGAGGCTGCACCCACTGTGAGCCCCAATAGCGGCTCCCCTGAGCTCCTTCCTGGGAAGCTACAGTCAGCAGCTAGCTGCCACAGCTTTAATACTGAGCTCGGGGCATCGTACTGGTGTTATCCTTGGTACGGTATGGTATCTTGGGGATCTTGGAACACTGGAAAAACTATGACCTCTAAGTCAAGAAATAACTTTCACTGCACACTGTTTTGGCTTATGAAGTTTCGATGGAACTTTCCTGAGGGGATTGGAGTATGAAAAGTGACAGTGGATTCACAATCCGACTCTAAATCTTGCCTCTTCAAGCTGAGCCCCGGTGGTGCAGTGGTTGTGTGCGGGACTGCGGCCCACAGGGTTGACGGTTGAAATCCAGCAGCAGCTCTCCAGGAGCAAGGCTCGGCTTCCTACTCCCACCAGGGCAGTGATGCAAAAAAGAAAAAAAAAAAACTACTACTTTGACAGAAAAGAAAAATAATACATCTTGCCTCATCAGCATCACTGACAACACAGTCCCAAAGGGACCAGAGGCACATCACAGAATAAAGAATCCTTATACACAGCACACTTAACGTTCCTGGCAGCCAGCAGTCAAGATATCAAAGGACACATTGGACTGGGCAAAATTACCTCACAAGACCTCTTTAAAGTGTTGAAAACCAAGGGTGTTCCTTTGAGGACTAAGGTGTGCCTGACCCAAGCCACGGCCTTTGCAATTGCCTCGTATGCACATGGAAGTTGGACATTGCCTATGAATGACTCCAGAGGAATCAATGCATTTGAATTATGGTGCAGAAGAAGAATGAAAGTACCACGAACTGCCAAAAGAACAAACAAGTCTGTCTTCTTCGAAGAATGTCCCTTAGAAACAAGGATGGTGAGGTACTTGGGACATGTTATCAGAAGAGACCAGTCCCTGGAGAAAGACAGCATGTTTGATAAAAGAAAGGCCAATAAAAGCATGCTTGATAAAAGTAGAAAAGCAGAGAAGAAGAGGAGCATTTTAAGCAGATGGACCGACACAGAGGCTGCCACAGCAGGCTCTAACAGCAACCACTATGAGGCTGGGCGGTATTTCATCTGGAGTGCACAGAATCTGTGAGTCAGAACTGACTCAATACCACCCAACAACCACAACACACATCATGTGACCACCCAAAGTCAAGGCCAATTCGTGAGAACCCAGAAGGACAGAGTAGACATACCCTAGTGAGTTTCCAAGACTCTAACTGCTTCCCCTTGGAGCAGCTGGTGGTTTCAAACTCCTGACCTTGTGGCTCACAAAGCCACGACACCACAGGGCTCCAATTGAATTACCACCCCCCTGAAAATCATGGCTCCATCAGGTTGGCGCACAGCCGCCATGGATTCTGACATCTTGTTTGCATTCGGCAGAAACCGGTCCCATTCCCTTGGTGGGCCACAAGCACCTTATTTACATAGTCCCACCCAATCACTGTGTGGGAGCCATAAAGACAATAGCTGGAGAGGGCCACATTGAATAATTCATGGCTCTACGGATACACAGTAACTGCTCTATAAATATTAGATGTTGCTACCTTCTGGTCCCTTTCAGACTTCTGTCCTCGGGCTTGAATATTTTAACATTAGCTCCCCGATTGTTTCATGATCCCCAAACAAAGTGGCATCTGGTGAATACAGAGGCAACTTTAAGTATCATTAGCGCTTACAGACTTTGGTCTCCGTGCTGTTTTCTGACCCTCTGCTGTCCCGTGATCCCAGAGACCCCAATTGCATTCATGTTCTCACACGCACCACGCGGCACCGAACTGCTTAGCAGCATGCCTGGGAGGAGCAGCGTTAGCAATCTCAACAGCTGCACAGCACAGCAGTGGGCTTTCTCCACAACCTGGAAGCCTTGTGAGAATGCATCTGCAGCAGAGGCTTTGCAGACCTGTCTCCAGCAGCTGGACTGGTCTTTCTTCATCCAAAAATGTCCCACACAGACGCCTCAAGTCTCTTTACCAACAGACTGAATGGGAGGCTTCCCACCAGGCCCGGTGTAACCAGACGCCTTTAAACAGAACGACACTGGGCAGCAGCGGGCAGCAGTCTTCCACCGTCAGTGGGCACCAGAGCATGTCCCTCGCTGTCCCCCTTGGCAGGCTCCCCTTCTAGGATCTCGACATACTGCTGTTTTCATACACGCTGCACATGTCTTCCATTAAAATAAATAAATATGCATGGGAAGCATAATCGAATTTCAAAACTACTTTGCAAATGGCAATTAATCTGAGAAAAACAAGAAAGGCAAACCCAAGTCCGTCCGTCCTCCGTCTTCCAGCTGAGAGTCCATGCAGATGTGCCTCTCCAACACTGGCAGGACCAGCATCGCGCACCCCCCCCCCCCACACCTTCCCGGTCCTGGCTCCCCGAAGGAACGTCCCAACACTTGGAAATTTTAAAACATACCAGTCAATGGCTGCCTTTGGGACAAGTCTAGGTTTGTTGACCTGAAAGATCCATTTGGATCTTTTTGAAAACTCAAAGTGATAAGAGTTGTTTTTGTTTTTTTTTAATTTCACTATTATATTTGAGTACCAACCCCTCGTCGAGTTGGGAGAACCACCTGATGATATCTTGATTTCTTATTTCCACTGCTGCCCAACAGATGAAGGACCAGCGCGCCTCAGATGGCTATTATATCCATTATGTCAACCCCCAGACACTGGAAACGGGGTGGGGGCAGTTTTCTAAAAGGGGCAACAATCAGAGACTATGTGCACCCTGACTGACAACCGTTTTCATCAAAGGGGGCAAAATTTTTTTTAAAAACTTAATTCATTGGAAAACAGCCGCAAGCAAAATGGTCACCATCTGAGAAGTGCCTTCAATCTACAAACCAGTGTAACAGGAAACCGTAAGGAGCGAACTAGCTGCCTGCCTCACTGTGCAGAGGTTTGACCTTCTCTGCCCTAGCTGCATATAAACCAGGCAATAAATGTTTATGAAGCAAGACAGAAAATGTGTTGCATCCAGGAAATTAAAAGAGACAGTGACCCCAGCTCTGCCACCAACCAACCATACGTCTTTGGAACCGATGCCATCTGGCTCTCAGTGACTCGCCCTCCTTGTGGACAGAAGGCATCAAGGTAGCCAGTGGGCACTGCAGGGTCACGGGGGGAACTCGTAGCCCTGTCCCTCCGAGCTGACCACAGGACCGACCCACGGACTATTTAACGCACTACAAATTCACCACAGTGCTAGGACTCCGGGCTATGTACGGATAACACAAAACATCAAATGCTTTACTTCTCAGTCAGCAATCGAAGAGCACGGCCACCCGTTAAGATAGGATAAATGGCAAGGGTTCATGATAACTATTCTTACATTCTGTGAAGTTTGGGTACATCAGGAGGTGTTATCTTCTGGGTCTCACCCCCTTGGGGACACATTTGATGGCAGGAATGTGACGTGGCGGCCTCGCTCTGCCCCCCAAACAGAATACAAAATGCCTTCAATATGCCCTCCTGTTTCAATCTCCCTAAATGCATAATTGATTCTCAACATTTTATGCTCTGGTTCCCGCCCCGGCTCAGAAGCAGACTGGGACCAGTTCATATTTCAAATGCCCCTTCCTTTAAAAGCGTAGCAGGAGTGACTAGAACAATTAGTGAATTGTCTTCCATGTTTCTTTTGCCTGCCTCCTTCTCTGATTTCAGTGACTCAGGCAAACTTTCCTGAATCCAGAACCTACACAGGCGGACCACCGAAGACAGACGCATGCAGACCACATTCCGAACATTAAAAGAGCAGTGGTTACATTGCCTCAGCGAGACACAATGAGGACCAACAGCAAACAAAAATTAAAAACTTAAGTTCCAAAAAATGACTAAGAGGAGGAAAAAACCCCAAATAGCTATATATTTAGGTCATTTTATTTTTAACCACAGCCTCCTAAGTGACCTGAATAGCCCCACCTCAGCTCTAAGTGACAAGTCTTGTAATTCCTGTGAATAATTCAGTTGTATGAATTTGTTATCCTTATTGTTGAATGAAAATATTACTTTAGAGACCGACAAGTTACTTGCCCACAAAAAATGTTCAGTCTGACTATCTTCCATTTCTATTAGGGCGAAAGAGAGGGTGGAGGGGAAGGAAGCTCCCAAAGGGCAGAGAACTGCTCCCAAACTGGGTCTCCAGCAGGCAGAGCCTTGGGCAGCTGGGATGGAGAGGCACCATTAGTTCCCAGGGACCCTTCCAGCTCCACCCCGTCTCCCCGGGAACCCAGGGCACACCGAAGGAGCACGAGACACCGAAGACATGTGTTTGAAATCAGTTTCTGGAACCCACTGTTATTGGTGCCATCACTCCCCACAGCTTTCTTTGGAAATTATGCGTGCCAGAAGATTTCAACTAAAATGGAAACAACAATAAAATCGGCGGTGGCAGCAACAACATGGTTTGGTTTGCTGGGGGTTCTTTTTGCTTCTTTTCCCTGTCTCATTCCGCTGGTTATTTATGTCGGTCCCCTTTCTCATGTGCACAAAAAGCCAGCATCTCTGGTCGGAGAAAGCGATAGGCCCAGAATGGCGCTGGCCTAGGGAAACAGAAGCATTTGTTGCTGGGGCTGAGCGACATCTGCCCGGTTCCTGCTGCACTGGGAGAAGGTGCCTGGCTTGCCATCCAGGCCTCTCTCCTGGCCCCTGGCCATTCTTCCCAGATGCACTAGCAAGCTACTAAGTCCATGAAGTTGGGGATGGGGAGTAGGGGTTCTGTCCCTCTGTCCTCTGCCTTCTTGGGTGCCAACCTACCTGCCCTCTAGAATTAAGTGACCAGATTTTAAGCGGGACACCATTGGGCGGCGGGGGGGATTCTTGGTTAAAAATTTGGTCTACATGGAGCAACAAAAATTTTCATAGAATGCAAAAATAGGATTGTCATATATTTATTTTAATTTTGAAATGCTGTGGGATGCGGGACAAATGTTAAAAAGCGGGACATCTGGTCACCTTATTCTAGAAGCATATAGTTTGTTGTTATTGAACCTGCTGACTATCAGGGCCCAGGCTGTTGCCACATGAGAAACTCCAATGGTCCAGCACCGCCAGTGAGCATGGAGACACGTCTAGGGGCTGTGGAATTCGGCCTGAGGAAGCCCATTGTTGACACACATACACTAAGGCCACATTCTCCAATGTTGGTGCTGTCAATAAAAAGGTGAAATCAGAATTCCAGATGGTGTCCTTCCTGCTTCTGTCATAGTTGATTCAGAATCAACTATGACGGGGTAACTGGGGTGCCATTTATTTCCCTTGCCTCAATTCCCAACAAGCTGAAAAATGAGTGCTTCCTCTTCCAGAGGTAGAACATGCGATCCTACAACCGGCAAAAAGGTTATTTTCCTTCTAAATATCCTGTGAAAAATAGAACCCTTCTAACCCCCAGGCCACCCGTCACCATGTGTACTGCTGGCATGCTGCAGGAACTCTGGCAACTATGGTCCCAAGATGTCACTCACCAGAACAGGGTCACCATGGTGGGCAAATTTGGACAAAGTGTCTGGACTAAGATCAGGAAGAAAAGTCTGGCACTCTCCTTCTGAAAAGCAGCCAGTGAAAATCCCAAGGATCCCAAAGGAAATACAGTGTGACACGGGGGAAGAGGAGCCTCCTGGGCTGAGGCACTCAAAACACAATCTCTGCACCAATGTTGCATCTCAACCAGTAGGAAGAGGCTGCAGACTGGATGAGGCATTGTGTTAGGTTCATTCAGTTTGGGGTCTTTCATTCTACTTGGGTCGGCTGCTTCCCTGACCTAGCTCTCAGGCCTGGGACCGTCCAGGAGCTCAAGATGCTCCTGTCTCTGTCTGTTGTCCCTTCTCTTCCCCCAAGTCCTTCACTACCTCTAATAAAGCCTATATGTTTGCATTTCATCCCTAAAAAAAGAAAATTCTACTTGGGTCACCCTGTCAGTGCCAACTGCACAGCAACTCACAAACCCCCAAACACTGGCGTTTTTCATGTCATTCAGAAGTTACCATGAATCCCTCTTAGTGTGACTCGGACAAAAAGGTCTTCATTGTCTTCTCCCTCAGCCACTTAGTGGCAGTAACAGAGTGGCCTCCTGCACATCTCTCACCCCTACTCGTACAAGGGGAATGATGGAGGACAACCCCACTTCCCAAGCCTAATTAGAGTGAATGAAACACGGAGGACCAAAGGAGCTTCCAAAAGTTACGGTAAACAGAGAATCAGACGATGATGGAATTTTTCCACGAACTTTTAAAAGAAACATCACCTACCACCTTCATCCAGGAGTCTTGGTGGTGCAGTGAGTGATGCATTGGGCTCCTGACAGCACCGTCAGCAGTTCAAAACCACCAGCCACTCTTCAAGAGAAATATGAGGCCTTCTATTACCAGACACAGAGTCCTGGAAACGCACAGAGGCATTTCTACTCTGTCAGTCCTACAGTCACGATGAGTCAGCAATGACTTGATGGTGGGGGTGGGGGTGGGGGGCGAGAGACCGAGGAGCGATCATTAGCATTGATCAAAACGCTCACGCTCCGATCGAGGAGCAGAAGGAATGTTCAGAAATTTTCCACAAAGCCTTTGATCTTCAGACAGGGAAACAGAGACCCCGGTGGAACCAGTGGCCCACCAACCATCACTCCCAGAAAAACTTCCTTCGATCCTACATGCCCTCTTCTGAATGCCATACCTTTCCCACATCCTTGAATTGGGGCTCGTCAGTTAAGAATCTGTAAACTGGAGCCATGGCCTGGTAGGAAATCTTTCTTTCCAGAACAGATAAGGCCGGCTCAGGATGTATGGGCCCTTCAGTGCCGGCCAGGCCCTCTGCTGGAAGCTCTGCCCACCCCACCTCCCAAACCTTCTCATCCAAAGGCTGAGAAAGGGCTAACCTGTGCGTCCCTGATGAGTCATGTTTCTGGCATCAGCATCCATTTTCCTTGACACACTCTTTCAGAGAGTCTGTTTTTCCAAAGAATTTCCAGAACCTTATTTTATCTGTTTGGGTTTCTACTCCTGTCACTTCTGAGGATGCACCAAACCACGATGTTTTCTCATAATCCCCATCTCTGCCACCATGAAACCAACGAGTTATGAAAATGACTAAGCCCTTTTCAAATGTAAAGCTAGAGCTAGGACTACCTGCTACTAGTGTTCTGTGTAGGGTGATTATAGGAACCATGGTCACAACGGAGCGGCAGTCCTGCCAGGAGCTGCACCATTCCCGCCATCCCGGCTCTCTTGGAGCCCACTGGACCAATCCTTCCAGTGAGGGTCTGTCTCTGGATCACTGGCCCTCCACTTGACCAGGCATGCTCTCCTTTCCCCAGGGCCAATGGCCTGCCCAAGGTCATGAGACCAGTCTTGTCATCCTGGCTTCCAAGGAACTCTGACAGTACTCCTTCCAAGAGAGATGTGATCTCTAGAAGCTTCGGTAGTCTTCACCAGCACTGGAAATCAAAAGTTTTCCCTCTTCTCCAGTTTTCCTAATTCCTGGCCCTGATCTGGCCCACCAGTGGGCCCTATTTCCAAGAGAGGCTCTTTTCACTCTTGTTCTGAAATGCTTCTGATGAAACTCCTCTAACAACACTTAAATATTTTATTTGTGGATAATCAATAAACTGTCATCACTGTTGAAATGCTGTCAAATTCCACTTCCCTCTCAGCACTAAGTAGGCAATTTTGAGCACTCTCAAATGAAAATGAAGCTGTGAGCAAGCTATCATTTATATTTATGGCCTGCTTTTAGTTCTTCAATAAACAACAACTTGAATTCTGTCTGGCATTACCAGCTCTTTACTGTAGTTAAGAGTTAGACTCAAAGATGAAGAGAAAGGTGTAGAAAACAAACCTACCCTCCTCCAACCATAATCCCAAATAAATTCCTACCCAGTGTGACCTGTTGGCATGTTTGATTCTACATGGGGTCACACAGCAGGACCCTGTGTGGGTAAGTGTACTCAAGAGTTTGTATCTTGATGGTCTCATCTCTGGCGATCCTGTTTTGCAAAGATTGGTTTAGTTTGCAGGGTAACTAAAATGTGTTTGCCAGAAAAAATGCCAAAATATTAAGCATGAGTGCCTTACTCTTGGACTCTGCGTCTGCCCGCCTCTGCCATCGCATCTCCATTGATCCCAGCTCACTCCACCTGGGAGCTGGGATGAGTCATTCCTCCAACAAGCCCACACTGTTTGACAAGGTCAAGTCCAGTATGCCTAACTTATTTTCACTTCCTCCCAACACCTCCCCCCTTCCTCTTTCTTACTATTTATTTCAGGCCTGTGTTTTTAAAGCAGCTGACGTGCCAATCAAATGTAAAAGCAATTTCATGCAACTTGTACACACACTCTATTTTTCCTGCTATTCCTGGGTGTCCAGCAGGATCAATTATAAGGAAGTGATTTGCCGATTCTCGTGGGAGCTTTAAACTTTCAAATTTTGAATTGTGATCACCTCACTAATAAGTTTAGACAGATGGCCCAGGATAGCTTTCGGGTTTACTCCCCAATACATCCTACACCCAATCTGCCCAGGTTACCTCCCTGTCAGCTTCCCATCCACACAACACCCCAAAACCCCAACAAACCTCCTTCAGAAACACTGTGATGTGACTCCAAAAGTGCAAACCCCAAGAGACAAGGCAGATAAACTGGACTTCGCCGTAATTAAACATTTATACACCGAACAGCTTCAACAACAGCAGAGTACAGAGACAGCACCATAGGATAGAATCAAATATTTAGGAACCAGATGTCTAATACAACTCCAACAACCAAAATACATAAAGAAATCCTGTAAGTCAGCAACAAAAAGACAAGTCAATGAATAAAGACAAAGGCACTAACCTCATGAGAAGATAGTCAACCAAACGAGTCACCCAGGAAATGCAAATCAATGTCACAAGACCCAACTTCACTCCAGCTAGGCTGGGTATCGAGAGAAAAATGTCAAATAACAAGTGCTGGGGACAGAGGGCAGCAACTGGAGTTTGCAATCCATTGCTAGTGGGATCATAACACAGCCCGGCCACTGTCAACAACAGGGTGGAACTTCCTCAATACGTTGATCATAAACGACCCAGCAATTTCACTCCAGGGCAGACCCCCGAAAGACCTGAAAGCCAGGACACAGACAGACACTTGCACACCCATGCACACGGCAGCATTATTCACAATGGCCAAGAGATGGAAACGAGCCAAATGTCCGTGAACAGACGGGTGGGTAGACAAGGTGTGGTACATCCATACAATACTGTGGACTCGGTCAGTAGTGGATACCCTGCCCGCGAGTCCGTTCACCCTCATTGTGACCCTACAGGGCAGAGGAAAATGGAGTCCCTGCATCCCCAAGACTGCAGCTTTGGAGATAAAGGCTGGATGCATGCTGCGCCTTGGATGAACTTTAAAAATGGAACCTCTTAGAGCACTATCACCCAGCCCGGAACATACATCTGCAGTTAGCGTCACTCACACCATTTTGTCTTGTTCCTTGGCCCAGGCTCTTTGGAATGTTTCTATCTTTTGCTAGTGCCTAGTGACAGATACATTGGGTGAGGTCACTTGGGCAATTCTGCCTGGAGGGTCATTAAGACATGGAAGTACATCGCCGGGGCATTACGAATGCTACTCCTGCTTTTTCAATCTGATGGATGAGGGCATTTGTGATGTATACCATACATACTTGTGCATACACTGAGTGTTTCAGCACATTTCTATTTCGTTTTCGTGGAAAAATTAGGTGCCTCAGCTGATATTCAGATCCACTTATCCTCGAGGATCTACCGTAATTACCTTGTGACTTGAATAACGTTGCATATCTGGAAAAGTGTGTGATTGCCCCCTGGGTGTGCATTTCGATATAAAAGTGTACAAACTTGATGCATTCTGATAATAAGCAGGACTCCAGTTACACAGCCCGTGTTGCTGTTGGAATTCCCCCTGATGTCACCTTCTGATAAAACTTCTCTTTTCCTAACTTGCCAGTTGACCAGATTGGCAGCTCTGCTGCTCCAGGGTGAAAACTCTTACTGGGGTAATTAAATAATTATGCTGATCAAAAAAAAAAAATCGAACACCAAAAGGCACATGGTCACACTTCTCTAAATGGGCGACAATAGGCACATGCAGAGAAACAAAAGTCTCTGTGTCTTTCGTAGGCTAATTTATTATCAGGAGGGTGTTTCTTGAGGGTTCCTGAGTTTCTGTTAAGGTTGAAGAAAAGACTGGAAATGAGAATTGGGCTAGATGCATGGTGAACTTCAATGCCACAGGATTGTGCACATATGGATCACAAGTATTTCACCACAATAAACTTTTTTGGCCAACACTCCATGTGTTTCTTCCACATCACTCAGTCTCAACTAGCCGTCTGAACAATGGGGTTGGGGGGATTGCAAGGTGAGCCTGAAAGGGAAGCCTTAGAATCTCTAACCATGCTTACTTTTTCCATTCTTCTGTGTCTATTTTGTGTATTTTAGACTGTAAACCAAGCTAGTACATATGTCTGTGATTCTAAGTCATAAATATACTAATGCTGACCATGTGAGCAAAAAAGGATGTGATTAATAGGAGGGCAACATCAATTAAAAAAATGTGAAGCTAAACTTGTGGGCTACATAGTAACATTTCCTCATAATACAGTTTCCTGACATAGTGGACTTCATAATAAACAATTCCTCTTAACATGGTGCATTCTGATTGCTTGCCTAATAAACTATTTTGTATTCATTAAGTATTGAGATGGTAACATGATGTTCTTATTACTAAAATCAGACCTCACTCTCAGCTCTCTTTTTCTGAGTAATTTGTTCTCATTCAGGCCCACTCACAAAGATGGTTTCCATAGTTAAATTTTTAAAAACTGCCTAAATCTCAAAATTAAAACTACTGAGCCGTCACATGTTGTTTGAGGAACAAATGGCACTGGGGGTAGAATTCCAAACACATACAGTGCTTACCCTGTCCAGGCCCTGCTGGAGGTCCACTATCACCACCCAAACCTCCTCTTAACACCACTGTCAGTCTACGAGCTTAACCAAAGCAGAAATTCACTTTTTTTCAAACTCCAGCTTTCTTTAAAACTAGTGTCATGAAGGTCTTCAACAAAGAGGATCTGAAGGTAAACCATCATCCGCTGCCCTTTCCAACATTTCCCACCCTTGTTCTGGGCACCTCAAATTCATTGCTTACATTAAGTCCAGTTATTTGTTGTTGTTAGGCGCAATGGCGGTCATGTACTCGTCTGTCAGTTTCATGACGGGGAGTCTAGGGGTGGAGTCTGGCCTGTCAATCTGGAGATAGTCGACAAGGCTTCTGTGTGAGCATGGCTTTCTCCTGAGAATTCTGGCAAGTCTCCCGGTATTTCCCAATTGGAGAAGAGAGAATTGACTCAGTCTCTTGGAACCAGCCTACTGACAAGACAAGATGGTGGCATGCTGATAGATCCTGAGTCCTGGGACCTGGAGAAGCTGGAGGAGAAGCCACATGGGCTTGCCCTGATGGAACCAGAGCTCTGGGGCTGGAGAAGTGCTGAGATGCTTCTATCGCCAATGGATACTGCCGATGGACCCCGAACTCTGGAAATAAGGAGCCATGGGGGGACCCCTGCCAGCGCCAGGATGCTTCTACTGCACGTGCTTCGTGAGTCGGAAGGATACTTTATAGACTGGTATTGGACATATGGGCTAATATCGGACTTATGACCTTGGACTGGACTGGGTTGGGATGCTTTCTCAATGTTCCATTCCTCTTGTATATAAACCTTTCCCTTAAATCCATATGCATGTCTATGTATTTGTTTGTCTAGTCTACCTGGGCTTAACACTGGTGCCATCAAGTCAGTTTCAACTCACAGCAAGACTATGTACAACAGAGTGAGACACTGTCAGGTCAACACCTCCTCACAACTATTCTCAGGTTTGAGCCATTGTGTCAATCCATCTTGTCAAGGTGAGGGTTTCTGCATTTTTGCTGCCCCTCCACCTTACCAAGCATGATGTCCTTTTCCAGGGACCAGTCCCGTGAACGGATGGATGGGTAGACAAGGTGGCGCACATCCATACAATACTGTGGACTCAGTCAATAGTGGATAACACATCCGAGAGAAAGTGAAGCGAGCTGAATGAAGGTTGAATGTGTTAGTGGGACGGGAGGAAGGTAAGAGTTAGAGGAAAGAACTAGGAGGCAAAAGACATTTATAGAGGTAGAATCACAGGCATGTACATATGTAAACATGCTAATATAGAACGACAGGGACCTAGGTCTATGTACATATATTTATAGGTTAAGTATTAAGGTAGCAGATGGGCATTGGGCCTCTACTCTTGTCCTCCCCCAATGCAAGAACACTTTGTTCTAATAACCTGGCATTCTGTGATGCTCAGCTCTCCGACACAATTGCTGAAGACAAAATGATGCATAAGCAAATATGGTAAAAAAAGTTGTTGGTGCCTGGCTATCAAAAGATACACCATCTGGGGGCTTTAAAGCTTGAAGTTAAACAAGCAGCCATCTAGTTCAGAAGCAACAAAGCCCACATGAAAGAAGCATAGTTAATCTGTGTGATCACCAGGTGCCGATGAGATCAGGTATCAGGCACCAAAAATTCCAAAACATACAACCACTTTGATGCTAATGAGAGGTCAGAATGGAGACCCAAAGGTAGGGTGACCAGATGTCCCACTTTTTAACAATTTAACCATATCCCACATCGTTTTAAAAAAAGAATAAATCGGGCTGAGCCCCGGTGGCGTAGTGGTTGTGCGCAGGACTACGGCTCACTGGGATGGAGGTTCAATTCCAGCTCCCAGGAGCAAAGGCTGGGCCTCCTACTCCCACCACCAGAGGGCAGTGATGCCTTAAAAAAAAAAAAAGGAAAGAAATCTATTACAACACTATTTTTGTGATCCATGAAGATTTTTGTTGCTCCATATAGACCAAATTTTTAATCAATAATGTGTTAGTTCGGGTAGACTAGAGGAACAAATTCAAGGACATGCATATCAATATAAGGAAAGGGTTTGTATACAAAAGGAATGTGACACTGAGAAGGCATCCCAGCCCAGTCCAGTTCAAAGTCATAAGTCCGATATTGACCCAAATGCCCGAAATCAGTCTATAAAGTCTCCTTCCAACTCATGAAGTCACAGGACAGTGGGTGCAGAATCCCGGTGCTGGCAGGGGTCTCCCCATGGCTCCTCACTTCCAAGGCTCAGGGTCCATCAACAGCATGCCACTCTAGCTTCAGAGGTCTGGCTCCATCAGGGCAAGGCCGTGTGGTCTCTCCACCGGCTCCTCCAGCTTCTTGGACACTGCCAGCTTGTCTTTTTCGTGATTCATCGTCTCTGAGACTAACTCCCAACAACCGGGGGGGTAGCTTCTCATCTTCACGAGGCAAATATCGCGAGATTTCCCAGAAGTCTCAGGAGAAAGCCATGCCCACATAGAGGCCGCATTGGCTACTCAATGGCTATCTCCAGATTAACAGGCTAGACTCCACCCCTACATTTCAATCATAAAATTAACATAAATA